>VCRD01000245.1:237192-291611 GCA_006783055.1 Trinorchestia longiramus
GATGTAGCGGCCTCCCACGCTTGCCTTACTGCGAGCTGAGTCTTGGATTGAACGCGACTGTAGGAAAACAACAGCTTTTACCAGCACTGAAATTTTGTTCAGCTCTAAATTTAAAGGAAATAGTGCATATGGATTTCAATATTATTGTTCTTTAAAGCATAAAAAATCCATGAACATGAAATAACAGCATGTTTGAAAGAAATCGAGTAAAAATTCTCAAATAGTGTAATCTTTTGGGTGTAATGAGTACGAGTGGAATCATAAAATATTTTGAAATGGGTATGTTTAAAAATTAAACGTGAGTTTGGAAAGAGATGATGAAAGGAGCGAGATTCTTCGTATCTCCATCTCTCTATCTGTGTCTGTCCGTCCCATTACTTCCTATCTATTACTGAAAAAAATATTGAACTGAAATCAGAACGGGTATGCATGTATTACAAGCACTGTATTGTGGATGTCAAAAGCGCCGGATTACTATAAAATATGCAATTTTTCCCCATTATTCGTCTTTTTTCCTACATGGCTATGTTATCGGTAGAAAAGATACAGAATGAAAGTTCTGCATTTTTCATGAAAAATATTCAGATTCAGATAGTACCATGGGTAAAACTGAAAAATGTATTTTATTTCATAGATTCTTAATTTCATCAATCTTAAACCGTGGAATTTCCACAGGTACTATCTAGGCCATGATATCGTAGATAAGGTACAGGATGTAAGTTTCGTATATATTCATAAAAATATTCATTTAAAACACAATAATTCGTTGTAGATCTTTAATACATTCATCTTTATAGTAATTTCAACCTAGTAAAATTTAAACTGTGAAATTTTCGCGGGAACTATTTAGTTTCAATAGTAAGGTGGAGCAAAACTGGACAAAAGCATGTGAATGTCACCAATGATTTGCTTGAGAAGTTTGATTGCAATGACATGGTTTGACACATTGTGAAATGAAGAGGCATGATCGACTGAAATTTATCGAAATAGAAGAACAAAGAGTATTGAAATTAAGTGCGTTTATAAAAGTAGAGTTTTACAGTCTTACTGAACATAAAGAGAAAAAACATGAGTTTTTTGAGTCGTTGAGTGTTTTTTTTCTTGTTGTAATTGCATGCTAATTAAAGAGGACAAAATATGATATAGCTAGCATTGTAGTGAAAAATATAGCCGTCAAATTTGACTTCCTTGATATCTGAGGAGGAATAAGAGGTAGAACTTGTAGCACAGATACGGACCTCAGTGTACAGGTTGTCTAGGAATTTCTTGATGTGGCTGAGGTCTGAAGGATCCACAGCGCGCTTCATGACATCAGGGAAGGAAGGATGCACCGCCAGTCGTTGGAACAGAATCTTCGCCCATTTCCTGGAGCCAAACCATGCATTAATACGAGTATACCTCAACCTGTACAGTATTCTGGTGATGCTAGTACTATACCTCAACCTGTACAATATTCAAGTGAAGAAGTTGTGAGAAATAATTACGTCTGGCATTACTACGTATGCAGCATTTTTAATGTTTTAATTTTAACCCTGAAATATACTGGCAGAAACTTTTCTGCTGTAATGTTCGCTACAAGTGAATGCTTTTGTTGACTTGGGTATTGTAAAAAAATGAATGAATCAGCAGTAATTGTGCGCCGAAATCAAATTTCTGACCTTACTACTTGAGAATGCATTATTAATCCCATCCCAGTCCACTTTATAATAATACACAGTTTGGTACTTGCTTGCTTGGTCCGTCTCTCTGTCATGTGCTTAAGGATTTAGATAAGAGAAAACTCGTCTACTGAATAACGAGATGAGAGACTATGAAATTACACCCCTGAATTACAATACCAAATATAGTTTTTGGAATATCAGCTCGAAAGTCGAAGTACAGTAGAACCTCGGTTGACGCACGCCTTGGATAACGAACAAATCAGTTAACGACCAACAATTTCGCTAAAAATTGGTCCCGGATGACGAACAAATTTTCGGATAACAAACAGCAACACAAGGAACCCACGCGGCATCCCAATCTCAGTAGCGATCGAGAAGTTTTTGCGGTCGGACATTACCTGTTTTTATCGAGCTGTATTTGTGTTTTTGTTATTTTAGTGCTTTATTTGCATAATATAACACTCAAACATGTCTCCAAAGAAGGGTAAGAGCGAGTGTAGTAGTGTGATCGTAGTCGAGTGGTATGCGGCCCGTGTTCTGTATCGGGTCTCTGCTTGTGCAGAAAGACTGCGTGCGGGTTCGAAACCCGGCAATGAATACGAGCTGTTTCTCGTTTCACGCCGTGAGCTCGCACTTATCGGTAAGACCTCAACTCATCGCCCATGGACACATCCCAGGATCGTCGCATGGAGCTCACCATCATCCTTACTCTAAGAATGTTAACCTTAAGAATTTAAAAACCAATGTACTAAATGTCTATGTACTGTGTACTTGATTGGAAATAAAGATTGTTTGTTTGTTTTATGATAAGGAAAGGCCAACAATTGAGATAAAAATTATTTCTAAGCATGAAAATGGACTGCGTGTATCTGATCTCGCGGCAGAATACAGCATGTCAAAGTCAACAATCTCGACCATTTTAAAGAATAAGGAACAAATCAAAAAAGATAGTGTTGCTAAAGGAGTGAGTACTTTAACTAAGCGAAGGCCTCAGGTAATTGAGGAAGTAGATTAGTTGCTTCTTGCGTGTATAAATAAGAAACAGTTAGAAGGTACTAGCATCAGTGAGGCTTTAATTTGTGAGAAGGCGGTATAAATCTATGATGATTTATCAAAGAGAACTCCTGGTACAAGGGTTTTATACTGCTTTTTTCATTTAAAAATCATACCTATAGGTTATATGTTATTGATAGTAGCAAATCAACTAGAGACGAGAGCCAATTATTTTTATTACCACTGTTTCTTATGGGAAAAAATTGATTCGGTTAACGAACGTTTCAGTTAACGACCAGCTTTCAGGAACGGATTGTGGTCGTTAACCGAGGTACTACTGTACTGCATGCTGAAATAAACTATCTTATGCTAAGTAATGACTTCTCAATGGAACGGGTATACATGTATTGTAAGTATTGCTTTGTGGATACCAAAGGCACATCCTTCAATGTGGAAACTCCTTCGCAAAGCCCTGGTCCACTGGCAAATCAAACGAAAAAGTCCAGTAAAAAATACTTAAATTTTTTCACGTGTGGGTCTTCTACTGATGTATAAACTCTAGTTTGTAAATATTAATCTCATAAGTACTCAGATAATTCTTCGGTTCCAAAATTACCTCCATGATAAACCCTATTAGAGTAACACACCATCTCTGGGGTCACAGAATGCAGGAACAAACAGCAGGGACACGGACATGCTCTCATACCCTACGTGTGGTGAATATTGAACTTCTTCACAAATTGCCGAGTGGCGAACTTGGCTACTGACCGTTGATACAAAATCATATCTCTACAAAAGACCAAAGATTTAAGAAAATCATTTATTGCTTGAACTTCATGGAGTAAATTCGTAACTTTTTTCGAATCCAGTGTGCGTTTTTTGTAATTTAAATAATTAAGTTGAGAAGTACTATGTTAGTGTGGTTTCTTTCTGAGCACTTAGTAGTTTTTTCCAGGAATAAATTTTTCAGCATATTTGAACTCCCGAAATCCCTTCCTACTTTCGTGTTTATCCATTTCAATTGGAACCGATCAAGAGAATTCGTTGTCTAGCATAACGCAGTATTTAGTTTATGATGCACGTAACGAAAAAGTAAAAATGATGTTGGTTTCCTACAAGACTAGACTACTTCATTCACTTCTAAAATGCTTCATTTAATTGCCTTACAGCACCTCTGACTTCAACATGGAGCCATGTTTTGACCTAAATCGGAAAAAACACCCTCTAACAATTTCCATTGTTGACTTCAAGTTCTCTTACTACTCTTAAGCTAAGACACAATATTGCCTGTACACGAGCACCACGTAGTGAACTTGCTGGCATCCCTACCTCGTCTCGAGGCTGCCTTCCTACGCGAGCTTGCTGACGTCCCTACCTCGTCTCGAGGCTGCCTTCCTGCGCGAGCTTGCTGACGTCCCTACCTCGTCTCGAGGCTGCCTTCCTGCGCGAGCTTGCTGGCATCCTTACCTCGTCTCGAGGCTGCCTTCCTGCGCGAGCTTGGCGCCGGCCACGAGCAGCTTGTCAACGACGTCCCTCTGCGTATTGAGGGTCTTGGCAGCACCCAAGCGCTCCACAGAGTACGCCAAGAGCCGCGCCAGCGTCGCCTTCACCAGCGCGTGGCGGTGGCTGCAGCAGGAGGAAGTCCGCTCATTGTGGCATGGCATTACAATTCCAACAGCGTTTGTCACGTCATAAGTTCATCACGTCATAAGTAGTATATACTGAGTTTGTCATGTCATAAATAACATATGCTGAGTTTATGTTATAAGTAACATATGCTGAGTTTATCATGTCATAAGTAACATATACTGAATTTATCATGTCATAAGTAGCACATGAATACGCGTAGGATGTCTACTGCGTGCTGTATACTCGGGTATTTTATTTCTGAGATTTAGGAAAGCTTCTTACTGAAAGGCGAGTTCTGTACGGAAAACTCCGTTTCAGAACCTCTGACCTTATTTTTTAATTGTAAGAGGGGCACTTGCACGTACATTCGCGAATTGAAACTAAATAAAAAATGAAAAATAAAGAAATTTCACTCGTTAGAAATTAAATTGAAAACGTGTATGAAAAGTTTACTCTTGAGTCAAGAATATCAAATAAAAAAAGTGGAAGGATTAACAAATGTGCTCAACTGAAGTATATGTTTTGTGTTTAATGGTTAATAGATGTTTCCAATATTCTTGCTAATATGAAATAAAAGGGAATCATCTGACCTATTCAAGAAAGAAATGTAGAAAATAACGTTAATAAATCACGCATATACTCCCTCGATTTGAACTCAATATGAGTTTTGATTCGGCTTACAGACATGACTTGTCTCTCGAATATATTAGAGTGATATCATTCTTGTGAGTATACATTCTGGTAAGCCAACTAAATTCCAACACATCAGCGGTAAATCGATATTAATGAATTTTATAATACAAGCACTTTTATGTAGCATCACTTATCATCTTTTGGATATTGCGGAAGTGGCTAATACCGGTAAATATGTAAGCATCAACACACCCTAATTCTGCCACCAGCATCTTCGTACAAAGCAAAGAGCTGCATGACTCACTTGAGTCCCTCTTGTATGAGCACGGGGATGGCCTTGGTGTGTGGGATGGCTTCAACTAGGGCGTCCAGGGCGTTGTTAGCGTCGTTCTTGAGAAACTTGTTAGTGTCGATGGCCTTGGTCAGCAGCAGGTTGGTGATGCGGTCCAAGTCCTGTGTCAGAATTGTCAAGTCTTCAGTTACGTTAATAATTTGATTTGATCAAATTATTTTCATACTGATCGAAATATTGCATAAATTACCACTTATCTTTACTAATCTCTATGTAATTTTGAACGAAACGTTCAAAATATGGGACTAAAGGGAATGATTTTTAAAGTTTGTTTGGGACATATTAACCCAACGGTAGCGAAAGGGTTAAAAGATCATTGTTATCCTAAACATGATCACTCCGGTTAAAACTAGAGTAATTTGAGAAAAATAGTCAAAGAACTTTGAGCGACTTCAGAACGTATTTTTAATCCTAACATGATCACTACAGATGAAATAAAAATTTTAAGAGAAACTATTTTGTGAAATAGGTTGTACCTCAGAAAAAGTACATGATATGCGATGCTAAAAGTGTGTTATACGTAGCAGTTTGATCAGTTTCGACGTGACTGGTTCTCTTGATTAGTGCTTGTTACCTAAAACTATGATGGCTAAGAATTTGGCATGATAGCTGATCGAATACCATATTTATATTGTGCTTCACTTTTTGCTGTTGAAAATAATTTCAGTTAAACTTATGTAAAAATACACATTTTAAATTTTATTTCCTATATCGAGATGATTTACCACAACTGTTGTGTCTGACGCTCCTCTTCGCAATGTAAAGAACTGAAGTGTTTATAGTTTTCTTTGAAGACAAAATAGTTCAATACTGTTACTGCTGGCACTACTGACCTGCTCCATGCCCTTCTTCATGGTGTCAAAGAGGTACATGATGCTCTGTATGGCACACAATGCTACCACTGACCTGCTCCATGCCCTTCTTCTGGGTGTCAGAGGTACATGATGCTCTGTATGGCACACAATGCTACCACTGACCTGCTCCATGCCCTTCTTCTGGGTGTCAGAGGTACATGATGCTCTGTATGGCACACAAAGCTGTCACTGACCTGCTCCATGCCCTTCTTCATGGTATCAAAGAGGTACATGATGCTCTGTAAGGCACACAAAGCTGCCACTGACCTGCTCCATGCCCTTCTTCATGGTATCAAAGAGGTACATGATGCTCTGTATGGCACACAAAGCTGCCACTGACCTGCTCCATGCCCTTCTTCATGGTATCAAAGAGGTACATGATGCTCTGTATGGCACAGCGACACACTTGCGAGCGGAGGTTCTTGCCGTGCTTGATGAGCGCCAAGTTGATCTCATGGAGAGGTCCAACTAGCGTCTCTGGGTGGAACAGCGCCAGCCTTCCCACACCCTGTACGCCTTCCAGCTGCTCCTCCCTGCATACGTGTTCATTTTTACTTCTGCATTCACGTTACATTTTCATACTGATCAAAATATTGCATAAATTACCACTTATCTTTACTAATCTCTATGTAATTTTGAACGAAACGTTTAAAATATGGGACTAAAGGGAATGATTTTTAAAGTTTGTTACCGCAATAACAGTTGCGGTTTAAGCCTGATGCTTGATAGACAAAACTTCCGTACTGGAAGAGTAAAGTTCCTAGGAATATGAGGCTAAAATTAACTGCCTCTGATGTTACGAACTGCAAGTGCGGATTCATTGATTTGTGATGAATACATATTAACATAAGAAAATGATCTGCATCACCTTGAGTGAGTGATCTCTATTAACTTAATGGAGTATCCATTACTCCATTAAGTAATGAAGTACTTATGCATTATCAGATTGAAAGCAACTGAATTTCTTATTCCTTATGATACCTATTATGCGCAGCAAACTTAGGCCGTTACAAACTGCTACACATCACAGTGTCACACGTGTGACTGGGCAGCATAGTGACCACATGACACATAACACATCACAGTGTCACACGTGTGACTGAGCAGCATAGTGACCACATGACGCATAACACATCACAGTGTCACACGTGTGACTGAGCAGCATAGTGACCACATGACGCATAACACATCAGTGTCACACGTGTGACTGAGCATAACGAGAGTTGGTTACTGACTGATTAGGTTCCTGTCCTGACTGCGGACAGGAATATAGTGAGCTGCAACACGGTCGTGGTCTTACCAGTCTGAGGCAGCGAGATTCTCCCTGATTTGCTGGAGGGCGGACGCAGGGTTGCTGAAGGGCTTCAGGTCTCTGGAGAAGGTTGTTGACATGGGCTTCGAGGTGCGCACGCACGCAGTCTCTAGGCGAGCCACTAGCGCAGCAGCGTCACTGGGGACCAAACACACGAACTTTGCAACAAAACTGATGCTAGGAATTACTTCTTGCAGCTAGTAATTCTCACTGAATACAAATGAAGCTTTGTGGCAGATATTGGTATGTTTGATAGGAAAGTTTCAACGAATAAAATGAAATAATAAATCTCAGGGCTTATGCAGATATTTTTAGGACCTAATGGTACAAGAGAATGCCAGTCGAGTCAGTGTCAAACTTTCAGCGGAAATTAATGGGTAAAATACCGGTAAAATAATAAGTATTTAAATTGAGTACTGACGAGTTGGACGGCAGGGGAGTGGCGGATGACCCCACGCTGAGAGAAGACCCAAGTCCTGAGGAGTTCTTGCCGCGTGTGTTGTTGTACCTCAGCATGCCAATATCTCCAACCCTGCTAGCACAGTGTGTGTGTCAACCAGGCGTCTCGTATCTTATGTAGTTACTTAACTATCCTTAACACTATGCCCTGCTAGTACAGTGTGTGTCAACCAGGCGTCTCGTATCTTATGTAGTTACTTAACTATCCTTAACACTATGCCCTGCTAGTACAGTGTGTGTCAACCAGGCGTCTCGTATCTTATGTAGTTACTTAACTATCCTTCACACTATGCCCTGCTAGTACAGTGTGTGTCAACCAGGCGTCTCGTATCTTATGTAGTTACTTAACTATCCTTCACACATGTGTGTACCTAGTTAGCCATTGGTAATATAATACTATGTACTTAATTAGGCCTAGTTAATACTGTATACTTAATTAGCCATTGATAATATTATATGCTTAATTAGCAATGGTTAATACTGTATGCATACTTAATCGTTGTTAATACTATATGCTTAATTAGCTATGGTTAATATTGGGTTGGCCAAAAAGTTCGTTGGTTTTTTTAAAGAGGAAGTTAAAACCGAATTAATATTTAGAAACATTTATTTAGTTGATAAATAGTTTCCATGTGCATCTACTACTATTTACCATTTGTTTGGTAAGTTTTTAATCCCCTGTTCAAAGAATGTAGGTTCTTTATTGGTGAAGATGTCCAAGAAACTTTTAACATCTTCATCAGAATCAAACTCTTTCCCATTCAATGAATCCTACAGTGAACGAAACGGATGGAAATCAGAGGGAGCCAAATCTGGAGAATATGGAGGGTGAGGTAAAACTTCCCACCCAAGCTGCAGTAACTTTTCCGGAGGAGCCAAAGCAGTATGTGGCCGTGCGTTTTCATGGTGAAAAACAACGCTTTTACGAATCACTAGCTCCGGTCGCTTCTGATGGAGAGCCATGTTTAATTTATCCAGTTGTTCGTAGTAAACCGCTGAATTGATAATTCTGTTAGCAGAAAGAAGTTCAAAAAAGATGATACCTTTCCAATCCCACCATACCGATAACATCACTTTTTTTGGATGGTGGCCTGCTTTGGGTGTTCTTTGTGATGGATCATTTGCCGTTTTCCACGGTCTTTTGCGTGTAACATTACTGTATACGATCCACTTTTCATCTCCAGTAACAATGAGTTTCAAAAATGGGTCATTACTTTCCCGTTTCAGCAACGAATCACTAATGGAAACTCTACGCACAAGATTTGCTTCCGTCAGTCAGTGTTATTTCTGTGCTAGTGTGTTATTACACACTAGCGGCAACATGTTCGCTAAACCGAATACAGTATTTGAAGAATAAGAACATAAAATGCATTCTGGAAATCTGGAAAGATGGCATTTAAAAACGAACTTTTTTGCCACTCCAATATTATGTATTTGGCTATTGTTAATACTATATACTTAATTAGCCATTGTTGATACTATATACTTAGTTAACCCGTAGTTAATATTGTAGACTAAGTTAGCCATAATTTGTGAAAACATAATTGAGCCTCGAGGAGTAAAGATTGTCATTGGATGACTCGATTTCATTTTTAAGCTTATAATTGCCTATTTATTACTGACACTGGAAAAAGTTACTGTAGAATAAGTTTTGCCAAAGTGTTTCATGTCACTAGTTTACATTTAGCTGAAATCTAACTTAACTTAAGAGAAGAAACAATAAGAAGTAGATAGAAAAAATTTAACCGACTTGAAAAATTTGCTCTCCTTTGATCATCTCACCAATACAACAATGAAATCTCATAATGTTATACTGAAATTGTTCCTTCATCGTTAAGAAATAACCTTATCTAAAGTTGAGATGGCTTTATAATGCATTTGCCTCTGTCGTTAATGACAGACAGTTCACTAAAATAAACGTTTTTTTACCGTTACTCCGGGTCTGTGTACACCCGAAATCGTTAAGCAATCGTTACGCAACCCGTAACGTCATAAAGGGTTCCTCGAAATCGTTACGCAACCTGCTACAAAATCGTTACCCAATCGAAAGTGTTACTGGAAACCGTAACGCGGGCTAGGCAGTAACCAAGAACGCTTGAACTGCTAATGCAGTGATAGAAGACCTTGTTAATATTATGGTCATATAGTAAAAAATAAGAGTTGTTAGTTGAAGTCATGTTTCAAGGGACTTTAAGCTTCCAGCATTCAGTTAACTTTACATCTGCTGGGTCAATAAACGGGCAATTCAACCTATTATCTTCAAACATCAAGTGTTGCTATATAGTTACTCGTAGTACTCGTTCTTTTTAGTTAAGCGAAGGAAGTTTAACGAAGGGCTTTAAAATTGTTAAGTGGTTGACTTTTACAACAGAAAAAATAGTTATCAGTGAGACAATTCTTTGGACTAAACTAAACTGTTCTTCATTTTAACCTAAATACTCAACGCACAACTCACAAGAAAGAGAGCAATTGCAAGGGATACAGAGTATCTAATCTGAACGGCATCTCGTCAAAAGTGTTTGAAAAGAGCTACGCAGTTTTTGTTCCCTATGCACTTTTGACTGAAGGCATTTACGATGCTCTCTGCACTGACCTGGTGCGATCCAAGGAGCGCGGCCTCCGTGGAGTAATTCGGCCGTTGCTCTGCTTGGCCAGCCCCTTGTCGTGGCTTTTACTCTTCGGTATTCTGGATACGCGTTCTTTTGCCTCGGTTACCACAACTTCTGGAGTTGTGCGCTTTGGAGGAACAGGACTAGACCTCGGGCTAGGTCTAGGACTAGGTCTAGGGCTAGGTCTCGGACTAGGTCTAGGGCTAGGTCTGGGGCTATTGCTAGGTCTGGGGCTAGATCTAGGGCTGGGCCTAGGACTGGGCCTGGGACTACGTCTCCGGCTAAGTCTGGGACTTGGATTAGGACTTGCTCTAGACTCATTTCTGGTCGTGGGTCTGGTATTTGGTTTTAAGCTATTGTTTGAAACTTTTCTGGGACTCAGTAAGTCGGAAGAAGATTTTTGCGGTGGTTTTAGCGTGATGCCAACATCGCTGTTGCGTCGTGAGCGTGATTGAGAGTTGTCGGACAAGTAATCTGAAACGAAAAAAGATTTCATTTGAAGACATCTAATGTTTTTCACCGAAAAACTCATGAACATTTCATATCTTAACAATAGCAATAAAAATTCAGTAGCTATACAGATTTACTCAGGATTTCGAAAGAGCTTCATAGCGTATCACATATCATATATGTATGTACTTCTAAGACTTCCAAATACCCGTCACTTAAAAACCAATTAAAATTTCATTTCTTTACAGTAGCATTAGTAACATTAAATACTAATTCACTCTCGATGCTCCCATGCGCCATTGATTGCACGTCATTCCTGTGAGTCGATTTCATTAATGAATCATTGGGCGTGAAACGAAAACCAATGGAGGCATAGAAAAGCTGCAGTGCACGGTATTGACGAGGCACTGCGTTCTATGCAATGCCTCTTCATTCATTCACCGGCAGTGAACACGCACATGCTCTCATCAATATTGTCTAGTTTTCATAGATCTGTAAAAAAACAACTTTTTGCCCGAATACTACGACTATGCATTTTGCCTGGCCTACCTACTCTAATCTTGTGACATTTCTTAGTGAAGGAAAGACGTCACCATGTAAGACAGTTTGCCAAGTCAATGACATGCCTTGTTACAGTGAAGTGTTGTGTTTGTAGGATTAATGAATCCTTCGAGTCCGTAAATCCTAGGACTCTGTTAAAACGTTAAGTCCCCAGAATCCTGGGACTCGGTAGAGACGGCAGGCCCCAGAATTCTAACCTCCTAATACTCGGGTCCCAGTTGCTTTATTCTGTTATTTTCCTCCTTGATTAGGCATATAATCTTATTTGCAAGTCATTGTGTATGAAAATTTAAACTATGGGATGACCTCAAAACTCCGTTTAGTAATATTAAATATATCTTTTTCCGTTTTGATTTGAAAATGAACGATTGTTTAAAATCTTGATTTTTACATAAAAACCTGAACGTAAAGTCTACTTTTTAGCACGATTCTCTCCTATGTTAAGGCACTTATCATTTTTACTACCAGCTTCTGTATTCCATCCCAATAAAACCGTGCTTCCTGATTTGCTAACCCCTCCAGCCTGACTGTTTCGACAGCGTCATCATCGTCATACTATTGACCACCAAAACACTACTTTACGAGCAAGAACAAATGATAATCACAAGGTGCTAGGTCAGAGCTTTGCGGACGGTGATCAAGTTGCTTCCAGCCAAACGGCCCGACGAGTTCTTGGGTTCGATGAACTATCATACATGTGGTCCAGCATCATCGTGAAGCAAAACGATCCCTCTACTAATGATCGGCATGGGATAAACGGCATGGAACTTTGATATCTTACGGCATGAGACTTGGGTATCAACCCAAGAATGGGTCAAACGGCTCGGTTCGATTGCCTTATTCTGTTCTACTAATTTTGTATGGTAATCTTTAAATGCCCTAACCATTTATCTTTCGCCAAAAATATCACCTTGCCATTCCAGCGGTGATGACGCTTTCTACGTACGCTTCATTAGGATACCACAAATTACGCCCGCTTTCATGTCTCTCGAAAATTGAAGTGGTTTCCACCTTCAGATTTCTAGGAGGGTAAAATTCAGAAGCTGTCATATGATACAATAGGTGCTTCCTGTGATTGGAAATTATACTGAAAAGTAGATGATACTCGAGGCTTTCCTGTGCACGTTTTAAAACTGTTATTTTTGATATCAGAACAGCACTTGCATAAAAACACGCCTCATATCTTCCAAAATATTGAGCTCTATTGCATTGATTCGTGTCGAAATTCAACTATAAAAATTACCGATCGATTTTTTTCATGAGTTTAGTAACACACCTTGATATGTAGGGAAATACCATTAGCAGTTTTGTTCCTCTGGTACCGAAAGCGACACCTGACACAGCTCGCAGATAGCTGACGTGTGCTTCCTCATGTCAGAGTGTCACAACGACCAGCAATGCACGAGTCTTTGGAACTATCCCGTTCTAATTTTTTAACTATGCCTTATAAATAACACTTGGCAATTGTGAGAGTTTCTTTGGCTAGGCAAACGTAACTAAATAACTTAGTTATAGTAATTCTGTCATAGCTAGTTTTATGTATCGATTGGAAGTATTCATATGTTTGGTTTCTTTTCTCTCGAAAATTTAATTTCATCAGAGAATAAACTGTCTCTTTTCTTAAAAATATGTCTAAAAAGTTTTTATTAAATATCTCGCGTTAAATTCAAGGATGAAGGTTGCATTTTACGACTCAAATATGAACTTGAGAAACGTTCTTCACAGTACACATACTCGCACTGTAGATAGAAGCGAAGCAATGCGTTTTCAAGATAATTCTTTCATGTACGTGTTTATTAAAAATATTAATTGGCCAATAACACAAAATCTTAGCAAAAGTGAATTAAAGTACAGAAAAAGTTGATCGAGCTTTCCACAAAAATTAGTCTTGAATGTTTTCTTGTAATAAAATTCGAGGCTCGGCAACTCATTCGTCTTCGCGCTTTAACCCTTTAGCGACCAAGTGGACTATTCGGTCGTCTTTCACGGTCTTTGGGAGAATTGTTATAATAATTAAACAGTGAGCAATATGAGGTTGCTACTAGGTTTGAACGCTTCGGCATGTTACAGCGTCGTTCTTTTGGCTGCCTGGCTTTCAGCATGCTTCATTGCATCAGTGTACAGACGGTCTTTGTGAGCTTAAATGTAGAAACTAGAAAAACAAATTGGTCGCTAAAGGGTTAAATTTCTGATACTAAACATTGATCATCAAATTCCTGAGCAAGAAATCTCGAGCAACTCCATGTTCGAGAACTGAGTCACATGTATGCCTGTGATCCCTTAATTGCGTTAAAGTATTCGAGTCTTCAGTTGTGCTCGTATCGACCAGAAGAGAACCGCTTTAACACTTCAGATGTTACTTATTAACACTATGACTCCGAAGTGGTACGTATGGGGGCCACTTAGGTTAGGTTCTGTAAATTTTACAGTGCCTTCTAGTAATAATATGTACAAAGTGAAGATTTACACCGGCCAGGCAATCAGAGGCAACGTGTTAAATAAACGTTCGTGCGTCGGCCACCAATTGATAAATAATTTGTTAGTTATTTTCTGTAATTCTAGAACCGTTCTTAAAACTTACAAGAAAAAAAAGAACAAAATTAAAACAAAATATTAACGCGTAATATTTAATTTGGTGCACTTGTATTTTTTTTTCTCCACAGTTTTATGCAGCATGTGAAGTACATGTACAGGTTTTGAAAGAAGTAACAGTTTGTGTAGAAACTGTGTTGTCCAGCACGACAAGCAGCTCTGAGATGCGCATCCACTAGTGAGATATTTTTATAAGAAAACTGAGGCTTCAGCGAAAAACTTTAGATCCCAAGATTTTATTTCAATTTTAATAATTAACAATGAGTCTTTTTAGAAACTCATTTAAGGCCCCAGTATTTAGCTTCAAATGATGGCTGGTTTAGCTTCAAATAATGGTTGGAATTAGGTTCAGATGGTAGCAGAATTTAGCTTCAAATAATAGAAGGATTTAGCTTTGAATAATAGTTGCATTTAGCTATAAATTATAGTTGGATTTAGCTTCATATGATATCAGGACTTAGGTTCGAGAGTAAGGCTACGCATTGCGTTAGTGAGCATGCATGCATAAACCGTCGTCACTACTGAATGAAGTTATGCACGTATACTTATTGCCAGTTTGCAAATTCACAGACAATTTATTTATAAACTTATTAGGTGTAATAAGGGATGTAAGCTTTTTCAAAAATAATTTTGAGCATCGTGTGGGAATTCAAATATTCTAGGAATATATGCCAGATTAGCACTAGATGTTATATATGAAATAAATTTGCTAAATCTAGATTTGTTTAAGATATGCTTGATCATATGGTACGTCAGAAAGATACTCTGAAACACTTGACACTCTCTGTGAAGTCGGCGGAGCGTACAAGCTTCTTAGAACTGGGCCAGCATTCTCTAAAATAATCAAGCCGCAGTGGGCTGGCGGTGCGCCTACGTACCTTCAACTGATCGAACGATACCTTTTCCTCAGATCTTTTTATACATGTACCTCCCTAACAAAAGATTGAATCAGAATATACCTGGTACCTGGTCAGAGCACTGAATTGTGCGAGCGTAAATCACAGGAGTAACTTCATTCTATCAGTATAACGCCAGCACCTGTAGTCCAGTTTCCAGAGATCGATGCAGTACTTTAGGTGTCATGGATACAGTGTGCCCTTTCCTGTCACTAGAAGCAGCTGGTAGTCTCTTCACCAAAGCATTCTTAATGTTATTAATTTATACTTTATTAGTCTCTACTCAGACGATGCTTGAACCTTTCTGGAAATGGGGCATATCTATATTTGATCACAGTATTTAAAAGCACGTTTCAGATTATAAGACCCTAAACCTAATCAGTACATGATTTTGGCAATGAGCTCGTTGTAAACTGGATCAAATGGAATATTAGTTAATATGGCCTTGTATCATACTTTAAAGATGTCTAACGGCACCTTTATCTTTACTGGTCCAAATTGCTCACCAAAATTCGAAGCGGAAGGCAAACTTTACCAAAAAAAAGAAGAATTAGCTGCACGGAGTTTCAATAGTATCCAGACATGGACCGGTGTTTTGAGGCCTGCGTCGTGAACAATTGAGGTCAACGTATTCACGCGCCCTGCAATGCTGGCTACCGTCGAGACATTAGAGAAGGTTAGAGCATTGGTGTATTGTAACATCGCATCGCTTGAGCCAGTCCCAACCTGTGTTCCTGTTTAGTGGCTCCATTGTTTGGATTAACACGTTTGTTGCGATTGTCCAGCCGGTGCAAATCTTTACTTTGTACACATAGGCACTAAAAGACTTGGAAAAAATTACAGAACGTAACCTAAGTGACCCACCGGTGGGTCGTATCGCACTCAACGTGTTAACTTGTGCGTTTGAATTCCACGCAATAAGAGTGATTGAATTGAAAATACATCGAGGAGTGCAAGTTGACAGTCTATCATTCTACATTATTTTTCGATAAAGTTTCTCTTTATGGTAATGAAAAAGCTTGTTGGACGCCCTGCAAATAATTGTACACTGTGCAATGTTACTGAGAAACGACCACGTTTATCAATTAGTTCTCAGAGAACAATGTGTCCAGTCAGCCGTTGTGTTAGCAGTAGAGTACGAACTACGATCTATTCTTTATGACCCTAGCAGAGTGCAGCAAAATTGATTGGTCAAATATTGATTTTATAGACACATAAGATTACCGTAAATTTTATTTCCTAGGTTTTCCACTTTCACGTAAGGTATCAAAATAAATGTAGGAAAATGATGCTCTGACATCATTTCATACTTTAAAAATGATCAAGCCGACGAATGATTGAACGAACACGAGACCCATTCACTTCAGGATTGTGTGTGTAATCAGAATGCTGCAGACCACCTTAAAAGCCTAAATGCAACTGCGTTGGAACTTGAGGAACATTATCCCTTCCTGAATCCATTGATGACCATGCAATGACTTTGAGCAACATGATTCCTTAACAAAGAAGTTAAGCAAAGTAATGTAGAGTTCTGTACTCACTAGTGGCAACAGGAGCAGTGATGTCACCTTGTGAAGCCCGCCCAAACTTCATCTGCAGTTCTCGGTACTTCCTCTCCCTGAGCTCACGCGCTACCCGCGTCTCTCTGGAGCTCACGTTCTCTTTGGGGTAGTCGAGGTTCAAGGGCTTGGACGGTCTCTTCATGGACATCCTTGTGAAGCGCTGCGTCTCCGACAGCTTTCCTGCACGGACTTCCTCCAGTGGCGGAATATCGTCCAGCTCTCCAGCCGCCCTAGCGGCAGCCAGGCGCTTCTCAATGCTCCGCATGGTCTCCTCCTTCTTCTTGAGTAGGTTGAGGCGTGTGAGCGTATTGTATGACAGCGGGGGCTGCCGGGAGTCCTGACATGCACGGTTTATTATTATTATTATGTTCCTAGTTTAACCACCACATGCACAGTTTATTATTATTATGTTCTTAGTTTAACCACCACACGCACGGTTTATTATTATTATGTTCTTAGTTTAACCACCACATGCACGGTTTATTATTATCATGTTACTAGTTTAACCACCACATGCACGGTTTAGTTTCAATTATTGCGTACCCGTGTACAAGATATTTTGTTTCGCAGTTATTGTTGACCGACGAATGCCTCAAGAAGTGCTATAATTTTAGAATTTTTGCTACATGAGAGCTAAGAAGTTGTAAATGAGATCTCAAGTAATAAAATAATTCTACGTATTACACGTACGAGTTGAGGTGTTAACTAATAGAAGACAAGTTTAACGCCCATGGTATATTATATTGCAATCCTGATCTTCGTTTAACTCTTTCACCCCGGATAGCGCACATATGTACCACATATGTACCACACATAAATATACTCCGGGGTGAAAGGGTTAAAAACCGTTAAATTAACGATGCATAATCCCTTAACCGCTAAAATGACATAGAGTTATACGCATTCAGAACGAAGAGTTCACTGCTATGTAGTTTCTTTTAAAGATTGACGGTTATAGCAGTGTTACTTCGAAAGCACCAAGCCTCACTCGTACCAGTGAGCGTTGAATAAGAATCAAAGGTTTATACAGTATAAAGGGATCAAGTTTGATCCATCCGTTCCGTATTACAAGAATTCAAATGGCTCCATTGCTGTCCGAAGCATCTTAAATGTCTCGAACTAGTTACCAAAGCCCTTGACAAGTCATTTAACACACAGAAGATAAAGAAGTCTCAACAAAGCTGTCTAAATAAGAAACTATTGTATTGGTAAACATTTGTATTATCCATTATGACACGTCATTATCATTGTACGAGCAGTTCTCCTGTGTGCTGTAGCTGCTCGTATTGACCAACTAAGCTGTTGACCTCGGCACCTTGACGCATATTTATCTCCTGTCTCTGGTGCGAGTATAGGGGCGCATGGAAGCTTGATTGCTGCCAATTCATACCTGCTAGCGCATGAAAGATTCATGAAATGTCAGGTAGAGAAACTAGAGTAGTTACCTCATCACGCTTGGCGTCTCTCGGGTAGTCGAGTTTGCGGCTCTGGTAGAATTTATCTTTTGATGGACCTGTGCGAATGGAAGAACTTTAGTAAACATTGACAAGGGTGAAATTATAAAGATATTTTAGACCTTTTACTGCCCAAATGGACCCTAAAAACCTTTTGAAAAGTGTGCTTAAACAAAACCTAAGGTATTTATAAACATAGCACTGCACTCAACAATTATAAAACTCTCAGAACTAGTTAAAGTTTTGTTTGTTTATACGTTGCTTGCAATATGATTAGTCTATGAACAGCATGCGGTTGTGTTGCATTTCTCACTCTGGAGAAAAACGTAGTCGGTGAAGGGGGCTAAGCCGAAATAGTAAAAATAAAGCCTGCATGTCATCAATTTAACTTCTGGAGGTTAGAAAACTGGTCTTGTCGTATTTTTAATGTGTTATACCGGTGTGTTATACTTTCAGTTTTGCTGCCTATTTTATATCATGCGAAGTTTTTTCAGTGTTTTGATCAAATATTACTGCCTTGTTTAATCATCATTTCTTGAATTTAGTCAATTAGCTCTATATTTTTGTATACAATATTTTCAACTATTAGAAACTTTTTCATGTATATTGGCTTTACATGCTTGCATATGTTTATACAACTATACTATTCGAAGTGCATACTGGCATTGATACTTTTGCAGATTTAGTATTGGTCTTTCGCAACGTTGATGCTCTCTTACAGAATTTAACATGCAGAATTTTCATTAGTACGCTCAAATATATTATTCAATCACAGTTTCAGTTGACTACTCGTCTGGCTTACTAAAAACTTCTAGCAGTCCATGATGTCTTATATTTCCTATTTCTATCACTTGCTAACTTCAGTCTGTAGTTAGAACCAAAGTAAGGCATCTGAAATGCACCGCAATTCATAGATTCTGTAATTGTACCAAGTCTCCTCACAAGCGTTTGAATGTTAGTCTAATAAAGCTAGAATATAACAAGAAAGTTAGCCTCGGAATCATAGATATACATTATAGAAGATGTCCCTGTATTATTTATCGGTTAACTTAACGAGCTTTACACAGCTATTCAATACCATGCTATGTAGCACTATGCTTTAACCCTTTCCACTCTGACAGGACTCAGAAGTCCCGCCTCAAATTAGTGATATATTGTACTCAAATGTTTCAAAGGTGTTGAATGTGATGTTACGTGCTTTTAGATTAATTAACTACAGTTATTGGAGGAAATTGTTCTATTCAAATTGTTGTTCCCGAATTTCAGAATTCCACGAAAATATAAAATGTTTGGAGGCTACTGTAGTAGCCTCCTGATGACATGCTCTGGTGGTGTGCAGAGAGAGGTGGAATCATCGTGCTGCTTTCCCATTCTTTGGGCTCATTTTAATGAATATCTCGTATTGTGCACAGAAAATATCATTTTTTTGTTAGGGTCACTCATACGTAGGTGCTTTCGTTGCTTTAGCATTGGGCAGTTACGCCACGTGAATTTCGTACATTTGTATGGAATTTACGTGTATTTTATTATTTATTTGTTATAATTGTTTTATTTCATCTTTCAGATTCTGAAACCTATACCTTAAATGTTTTTTAATGTGGTATTATGGAAAAAGAACCATTTTGGTGAACCCAACATGTAATTTATGCTCGTTCGATAAATTGAACAAAAGTTTGTTTAGGGCATACGAATTTTCTGAAAATCAAGTATTTAGAAGACAAGTGTGGCAGCAAAGTAACTTCCGATGTGTATGTAGCATGTTTAGGCGAGAAGCTCGCAAGTTTCACTGTTCACAATGTTAGGTATCATGATTACATGTTAAATACACTACACTAGTAGGCCCACGGGTAAAATTCACGTTCATTTTACTGGATTTTTTCGTTTAATTTGCCAGTGGATGCGGGCTTTACGAAGGAGTTTCCACATTGAAGGATGTGTCGTTGGTATCGACAATACAATACATGTATACCTTACCGAATTTTCTCATACTTAAATCCTCAAGAGCGTGATTGAGAGACGGACCAAGCAAGCAACAAACTGTGTATTATGATGTAGTGGAATTCACTCATATGTTTACACGTTGACTCCGAAGTGGTAGGTATGTGTACCACGTAGGTTAGGTTCTGTAATTTTTTCTGATCCTTCTAGTGACTATGCGTACAAAGTGAAGTTTTACACCAATCAGGCAATCGGAGTCAACGTGTTAAAGGTAGGACTGACCATGCACGACCCCCTTGCCGTGGTGTCGTGGAGCGGGCAGGGAGTGGGTGGAGGGAGAGCTGCCATGACGCAGTCGTGGGTCTGAGAAGTCGTACGAGTTCCGTCTGAAATGTAGACACAGACCAAATACGTCAAGTTATAGCTCTGTCGAGGTTTAAACTCATTTAATCGTAACTGCAGGATTTGTTCACAAAAATCCAAAAAGTTTTATTCTGTTTGGAGAAAAGATAATTTGCTGATTAAAAAAAACGAATAAAAACACCATTCTAGGGCGATTTTAGCTCAAATTTAGTTTAAAATGTATTTTGTAGATGACGTATGTAGCGTGAAGATCTATAACAGAAAGGAAATGGTATCCAGGGTTTCTTTAAGAATTAATTCGAATAATCTCGCAGTGAATTATCACCACGTATCATTATTCAGAAACCGGATGTGTGATTGTACTTAGAAATGAGCTTGAATTAATTTAAATGAGAAGGATGTGCGCATTGTACAACGTTTTCCTATTATTTACCACTTTTACAGCGTCAAGGGTTAAATGCAAACCAACAAACTCGGTGATTTATGTTTAAAATCCTTAATGTACGATACGTTCACTCTAATAGTTTTGATCTTCATTCATTTAGTCGTAAAGTAAACTTCGAAGTACGTAAAACTTTAACATACATATGTGAGTATAAACTTATACGTTTCGAACATCACTATATTCATGACGTATAATAATAACAAGTGAGTCCTTATAAAATTATTGTAACTTAATTACATATACCAATGGTACTGGAATATAGCTTATTTAAAACCCTTCTAATTGAAATTGATGGATTCTATGAAAATATTTTAAAACGATCCAAACTAGGAGTGATAGGCAAGATCTCATTAGGAAGCTTCGCGTCCATACTTCTGGTAGATATCATAGTAAACCATGGTAAACCAAATGTCAGTGCAAAGCATTGAAATTTCACTCCGTACGCGTCTAGCATGCGTTAGTTCACAGCTCCTCCAGATCTTCTCACAAAGCCCTCGCCCCTCTGTTGCAGCTGACAACCAAAGCTAGTTCTAAATGGAGTCCACAACACAAAATCGAGCTCTAGTTTCAAAGAGGTGAACAGCTGCTTGGTTATCGCAGTGCAGTGTGTGTGACTCCACTGGAGAGTGGAAGTTTCTTAACTTTGATATAATTTCGAGTGCCCTTTTATTTCTGCTGCGTCGTCAGTTTTGATGACGTCGCCCATGTATGTGAGGCGCGTATATTGAGAACTGTGGGAAGTTTACCATGAACTTCACAGCTGCATCGATACTCCTGCCACCTCAAGCTTTGATTCATCATCAACAAGCAGCCACTGCCACCACATGAACATAACCTAAATGATGTTAGCGAGTTGTTTATTCTACTGAAATATTTTGTCAACCCTGGAACGTACAACTTTATTCAAAGGAATCCACGTAATGCTTTTAGTGAGAGATCGCTCTCACCACCATCATGGCGCATGCCTCCGTGGATCTAAACTGGATGCATGTAAAGCTGAAACTGTACAAAAAGATCATACAAAAGAGTATAAGAACATGAAAAAGATCAGCACTGCCAAACAACGTCTTCAAAAACTTGGGTATATAGATTTTGTCTCGTCACACTCCAACGCTCACGCTGGCAACAAATAGTCACCATGTCCTCAAACTTACGTTCCCTGCCTCACAAGTTACAACACTATTGAAAAGGAGTCTATTTATAGTCTTCCAGCACCACCTGCACTCACAGTCCAACGCAAGCTACCGTGCTCCGTATCTGAGACTTCCAAGCCCCGCGGGCGCAACTTCAGATCAAGTGTACACAAACACCGCAGTTCCAGACACTCGCCTTATCGATAAAGCCCGCATTGAGTCTCGATTGTAGTGTTGTGTCAGACAAGGCTTTCGCCAGAGCAATAACAGTGCTGCATTGCATCAGACCAGGGTTTGCTCTAAAGGTTAGGATGTTCAAAAGTCTAGTGGTCTCTAGTTAACCAATACAAATTAACAGTAATATACGAGAAAGAATAGCTGCTAATTTTGGGTACAGTTTTGGTGAATCAGTCGACAGATATGATGTAGCCGGCTAATTTTGTTCATTATAATGCAAATTGAGCTCATTTGAATTGTAATGGTGCTCAATTATGATCATAGTTGTTACTGAACAAAAAATTCATTTCTAACTTGTCTAATTCACCGACAAAGGACAATTCGAGCTGAAGTATAAGTTCAGTATTCCCAATAGTTTTATCGAGAATTCCCTTGAAATCTAATCTCAAAACTATAATATCTCACAAACTTTTATTAAATAGTTTTTCTGAATGTTTTGAACGTACTCTGGCAAGGGGTTTGTACTCACCTCTTAGGTCCGATTTCGATCACGGGAGTGGAAGTTCGATTACCCATCCTCGCAAGTTAGATGAATTGTTGCTTCCCTACGCATGCACTTTCAAGGTCACATTAAAGTTCGGACACCCTCAGCTCGAAGATTGTTTCAGGCGTAGTAGAATTGAAAAAAATGTCGCTAAAGCTATTCCTACTCTGTCATCCAACATCAAAGTTGAGCGGCACCATAGTAGGAGAATATCACAGCGGTGCCTGGGTTTTGGCTTGAAGAGGAAAGTGGCATTCCTCTTCCGAGGGAAATTTTTGGATACTCTGAACCGTTTAAAAGAATAAGTTTTCAGTTAGGACAAGCATAAATTAAAAAATTTTCTACGGTTTATGATTTTTTGAATAATTTTGACAATTTAAGAAACTACAATACATTTTTTATTTTATTCATCACACTTTTTACCTCTGGCAACATAGAAGTATGAGTAATACACTTCTTTCCCGAAAGGGTTTTCTTGTTCTAATTTTACAAATTATTTTTTGTGCTGAAGCATATTGCAAATTCTTTCCAACTTCAATCTAAAAATTTCTTCGACAATCGAAAACAAACTTACTGGAGTGTTCAAGCATTCACCCTATTTCAGGACATTGACTCGCTGTCTTCAAGTTATCGCCACAGATTGCACTTTTTGTGCATCTCTTGTTTTATTCAATTAATTTTTGATCATGTTGAGCACTGTGCGAATGGTAGACGTTATACGATTCCGCGATATCACTATACATCATTGTGATTGTTAACTTCTAAGTGTAAATCCCTACAAGTCAAATTCCTGAAAAGTTGCTGTTCAACAAGCAGACTGTAATACGCGTCTCAAAAAACAGTATCATTCGCGTGCTAGAAACTGGCTCCTCATTCAGAATCATTTACATTTTCAAGTTGAGGAATTCGTGACTGTGAAGTTACACTGCAACTAATACCAGTGCACTACGATTTATTTGTATGAGCTGTGAAAGTCACCTGGGCTACTTACGTCCGGTAAAAAACGCCTTTTCCCAGTAAATGAAGTATTTCTTCATCGTTACTAGCCTTTAGAAGGATCGTCATGCTTCTGAATACCATCGCATGAAGTTGAGACTAACGTGTAATGTTATAACCCTGTAAAACTGAGGTCAATCTAAAAATAATCCATGGATCTAAGACCAATTGGAGCAACTGTTGATGCCTGCGGGAATGCTGCGTTATCAGATGTTGTTTGCACGGTAACACACTCGGCATCACACGCTGAAAACTATCAGGTGTTGTTTGAACTGCAACACAGACAGGATAACGTGCTGCGAGTCAAGTCTAGGCAGAGCTATCGAGGCCTTCCCTGTTATTAGTTGCTGCACTGACCGCCGCTACGGTGTCCCGCATCGTGTACGAGTTTCAAAAGAGGGTCACCAAGAACTTGCCTCGTCTAACCGCTTAAAGACCACATCATTTCCTGAAGAGAAAAGAATGTAACGCACTGGCTGATCATACTTCATACTGCCAGCAGTGCCTCGGCAACTGCGTCTCTGTACTCAATTAGAGAGCTGTGACAGGTTCTGATCGTGTTCAGTGCATTACTGGGTTGATAAACCCGTAAGCTTTTGTTTTAGCACACTGTTTCAAAAGGGGACATCAATATCCTCTTGATCTTTAAAGGGCTAGCTGACGTGTTTTTCAAGGTAGAAGTTCACATTAACAGCCAGTTGGAATTCTTGTCTGATCGATTGGTAGTATTCCCTTTACCAGGCTCATACTTCGGATTGCTTTGAACTTACTGGAAGCCAATTTAAATCAATGGTGTATCTTAGTTTTTCATGACTAAAGTTTGTAATAAATTGGGGGACATGCACGAAGCGATGACAGACTCTGCTTTATTTTCATAGTCATATTCGTGTATGAAAATATTTCGTATAAACTACAATCGAGCTTACGTTGACATTACAAAATGAACAGAACCTGTGATGACTAAAGAAATATGGTCATTTCAGCAAGAAGTTATGAACGCAGAGCAGTAATTACAGGCGCACAAGACTGACAGGTGAAAAGAACAAGCGTGCGTGCTGCTGCAGCGGAGAGGTGCCCTTCACGCTTCCCAATGCTCCTGAGAGCAGCATTGATCAAACCAGGGTGTGTGGCTTGCTGTCGACCTTGAGGGACGCTTTCACGATAATTCAGAATACTGCTCTAAATTCTCAATGGTGGAGGACATGAAGCTATGTAGTTTCATATTTTTCTACTCGGCGGGTGAGTAGTACACTTGTCTCCTCTGCAGTGCAATTACGCCCATCTTAACTCTTTCGATGCTGACAGCATTTGTAGTAACCAGGCTAAACAGGACAAATTTACTGTCTGGGATTCTTGACAGCTACTATAGATGTCACCTCCATGTTTTAATGATGGAAAGCAAGTATGGATAAAACCTTGCAATAACGCCTCATTTGTACCACATGTGAGCAGATTCAGTAAAATACTTGTTAAAAACCGTAACATTTAAATTGCCATATCGATGATGTTAAGTTAGAAACTTCAAACCAGTCTTGACGGTGAAGCGAGCCTCACTGTACATATACTCTATTGGAAATAAAGTTTATTTATTTATTCATTTGCTCCACCAAACGCCTGGGTAGCAGTTTACGGGGTGATTGATGTCAGGACTCCGACCTGGAGCTCAGAAATTGCGGTTGAGGCGTGTTCAGTAGTTTCTGGAAGCTCATAGGACATCTGTACTCAGCGGGTAGCTGTCATGTGGACTCTAAATCGTGAAATGAGTGAAGCCTCAGTGTCTTCTATTAACTTCAAAGCGTTTCAATGACATTTTATGCAGAAAGTATACCAAGCACGAGTGTATGTATCAAGTGTAAACTGAAATTCATTGAACGCCAAATAACATTAATTTCTTCGAACTGAACGAAAATAAACAAACATGTTTAATATCAATGAACGAACTTTTATGTTTGGTTGAATTGATTATCACAATAATTTTGAGCTTCCAATAATCGTTGTGGGTAATTCATAATTTTGCTTTGCAACAGAAGTCTATGAGAGTGTATACGTAGCTTCCAGTATTCCCGTGCATCTGTAGCTAGACACGCAACACAATCTCTGAGCAATCGACTTAGCCTCAGATTTGCATGTTATATTCATTAGAGGAATGAAGGGCAATACTGAACAGGGTTTGCTCCAAGATACGCTTAGGTTCATGTAGAAATAAACGTTACTGAAGTGTTGTTCCGAGTATTAACTGGTGTACGTAGAGTGGGCGAGCGTCACCACTAAGGTACATTTGACTTCACATGAGTAACAATAAAGCATAATTGAATTAATTGCAGTAGTCCACTGATGAACTCATCTCATGCCCCGAGACACAATACAACAGGACTATATCGCTGTTCTGCTCAGTAGGAACTTCAGTTCTCTTCTAAGTAATGATAACACGAAACAATATACTGTAGATAGTGGGACTGAGTTCCGAATATAATATTTAACTAGTTCTTCAGTTATTTGGATTTCATATTTCGTACAAGCTGAAGCCTCGTCCAAGATAGCAGTTCTAATAATATGTAGATATCGGTTACAAAGAATTAAATGAAATTTCACTACACGAGTATAAAAGCGGTGATCGTGCTACCCGAGTGCTGCTGTGGATTAGTCAAGAGTTAGAAATATATTTATCCGAAAATTGGGCTAAGTCAATGAATCTCCACAATTCTTTATTTATTCAGACATTAATTGTGAATCATGACAAAAAAATTAAACACGGCAAAACTACACATTTATTGTGCATTTCCCTCTACGTAATATATTTTTCTTTCACTAACACGCAGAACACCGTTCAATATTGTTACATTACTGGCATGTCTTCTGCAACATATACACCAGTCCTAAATGCTGGTTTGCGTTTCACAATTAAAATCTATCCTTCGTATATAAGCCAAAAGGTGCATTACGGTTATAACACCTTTTTTTTGTCAGGACTGGAAACAAATCGAAGCTTGCAGCTTGTTTTAAAATACGCGTACACTTGTTGTGAATGCGTGACAGAGATGGCAGCACTGTACGGTACACAGAACTCGATCGGTAGCGGCGAGAGTGAGGATTGTTTTTGATACATAAAATTACAACTTCATTACAAGAGCGTGTAAACATTCGTTTTTTCCAATTGAGTGGTGTAACACCGATTGAAATTCATCGCCAATTGAGTGAAACATATGATGATGGTGTCATGGATGTGTCTAATGTGCGTTTGTGAGTGCAAAGTTCAAAGAAGGCAGAACATCGGCCTCACATCAGCCGGTCTGACGACATAATCGAACGAGTGGAGAAATTTGTTTTGGAGGATCACCGAATGAGCGTGAAACCCAGCGTCTCTAAAGTTGGGATTTCCGCGGGATCTGTACACACAATCCTGCATGAGGACCTGAAAATGCGAAAAGTGTCTTGGGTGGGTGCCACGAATGCTGACGGACGACCGCGAGGTTGCGCGCGTGGCATGTTGCCAGGCAATGTTGACGCGTGGTGACGGCATGACTGGGACTTTTTTTCATCGATTGTGACAGTTGATGAAACATGGATGCCGTTTTTCAATCCTAAAACGAAGTACCAGTCAGCTCAATGGAAGCACAGATATAGACGCCATACGCATTTTAGGTATCTAAAACAGTCCTCACTCTCGCCACTACTGCTAGAGTTGTGTGCCGTACAGTGCTGCTATCTCTACCACGCATTTACAACGAGTGTAAGCGTATTTTGAAACAAACCGCATGTATCTGTATTCAATTGTGAGAAAAAACATGGCAGGGGTTTAACTTAACTGCACTTCGTACTTCAAGTCAGCTTCTGCTGCTCAATAGCTAGGATAGGCACGGAAAATTGAAATCCCTGTAGAATTTTATTTAGAAAGAATTTTGAAGTTTCTTGTAAACATTATTGCACTGATCATAATTTTTGACGCATGATTTATAGAGAGTAATACATTTAACATTCCCATTTGCACAGCCATGGAGACGCGTAGTGCCTGCGTGCTGGGCACTAATGTTCCTGACCTGTTTTCTTGATGAAACTGCAATTATTTAGACCTGGATAAATTGTCCTACGTAACACTCTACTTGGCTTTACATTATTTTCCTCGAAAGTTTTTATTTCGCTGAGGGTATAAAGTTCAGTATTTCTAGATTGTGGTTCTAATCGTTTATAATTAAAGAGCGAAACATCGATAGATAGATACACCACTTTCTTAGCTTTTAAAAGATCCAATAAGCTTCTACGAATGAAGTCACAAGAGTAGACGATGGTTGGTTCATTAAAGTCTAAGCCAAATTTTTTAATACAGAAATGCGTTATTTTGTTGCAGTTCTCAGTATCTCTTTCTCCATCATCTGATTTGATTGACAATGCCTTTATAATTACACAAAACTTCGTTTTTTTTTATTGTTGCGAGGAGGAGACATTGTCTCACAGTACACCACAGATTCCTAAAATGTTTACACTTTGAATACATCAGGCGTTTAGTTATTGTCTCAGAGCAACTGTAGTTCTGAAACAAAACTAGTGCCATAAGATGCACTTCACTACCGTTAATAATCCATCACTTTCCGCCTAGACGAGTGTAGACATTATGCTAATGCAAACCTAACACTTTCTTTCTGTGTGTGTACAGAGGTTTCTTTGTGAGGACATTTCGTTTACAGGAATAAAGCCTTCAGTGAACAGCCCTCAGAATTAAATGCGAATATATTTGAGTGGTAGTACCTATGGTACTCTTTCATGTACTTCCGTGAGCCTAAACCTAACAGCTAGACCATTGATCACGTTCAGCTTAGGTTTTATTGTAAAAGAAGATTTGTCAGTATTATCACTTGTAGAAGATTATAATATGTACATTAAAAGTTGTATCTTCATCTCTACGACTAAATCATTTATGAGTTTTTCCTATGTTGAGTAAATTTAAGTAAAAATATTGCCAGGATTTTGTGACATTCAAACTTCAGAACTGTAGCACTACTAAACTTGATGTAGTCGAAGGCCGAGTCATATGTATTTCCAAACGGGCCACTGTTTTATGGCCAAATTATTCATAGCGCGTTCAATTACGCCACTTTAACAGATTAATGATGCAAAAAACATCCACGATAATTCACTCCAGTTGTTCTCTAAAAACTTTTGGCTGTACCTATCGACATTGAAGTTTAAACTGCATTGAATTGATCAGGATATAAGTGATCACTTCAGAGCCGATCCTGAAGAGACACTCGACATTTGGGCACCGCGTACACGACTCCCTCACACGAAGTGTCGGCAGACACTGAGGGTGAGAGGGTCACACGCAGGTGTTTACGTGTTAACGCAGCTATGGTTACGACTGCTGTAACTACGGATGCACTCAGCACACAGGACCTGATATTTCCATTGCTTAGGACCTGCATAATTCAAAGCGGCTATTGTTTTCATTCTCTTGTTGACGTATTTCTTAGCCAGAGGAAGAAAGGTGTGTTCAAAGAGAGAATGTTTACAACACTATCGAATTATTATCGGTCTTTGAGTTATGTGTGTGTAATATTACTCAGTGGTGTGTTATTAATGCAGTAAAATTGTTTGCTAACTAATAAATTATTAAAACAATTTATAGGCAGGGATGTATATAGCAGCTTACTGTATATCTATGATAGATGCCATTAATTTATGGGGATTTCTCTAGCAAAATATTAGAATTTGTTGTTAACTCTAACGAGGCATTCAGCGCCTCACACATGCGCCGTGCTACAGAGGGTAAGCTTGTATAGTGAGCACCAGAGCTTGTATACTGAGCACCAGAGCTTGTATACTGAGCACCAGAGCTTGTATACTGAGCACCAGAGCTTGTATACTGAGCACCAGAGCTTGTATACTGAGCACCAGAGCTTGTATACTGAGTACCAGAGCTTGTATACTGAGCACCAGAGCTTGTATACTGAGCACCAGAGCTTGTATACTGAGTACCAGAGCTCGGATACTGAGCATCAGAGCTTAGACCAAATTTTACGATCATTTAATAAGTACAACTTTAAAACAATTCTATTGTGTCAGTGAGCCTGACACACTGGATCTGCCTTAATTTTGTACGTAAAGAGGTAATGCAAGTTGAGATGAGCTGGCTGTCCAGCACACAGCTCATCCTGATGTGTGTGCTACTGAATGAGTTACGATGACACACAAAACAGTCTGCTTCTCGTATTGATGGAACCAATGCCTGGTCGAACGGCATGGGTGCACCATGCTCGACGTTTACTTGGAAAATTTGAAGTAAGCTCATGTATTTAGCTAACCCAGAGTGCTGGTAGTCATTCTCATGGCACTCAAATTTTGGAACTTGAACTTTTCCAGTGGCCTTTAAATTTTTGAATCCTAAGTTTCAGTGGCACTAACATTTTTGAACGTACGTTTTCAGTGGCATTTAAATTTTTGAACTCTAATTATCAGTGGTAGTCGAATTTTTGAACTCTAATTATCTGTGGTAGTCGGATTTTTAAAATGAAATTCTCAGTGGTCGTCGCAGTCGAGACATGGCAGGCCTAGCAGCTGGGGCGAACACTGAATATTTCATAAGCAAGTCCCCAGCTCTGTCAACTGTACTCCTAACGAGACACACGCTCTGCGTCACGCTCATCGAGCGTTCCTCCAGCACCACTTCACTCAGTATTACTTTTATAAATTATTGTCACGGTTTTTGGTGCGTCTCAGATGAAGAATTATTCTTAGAATTCCGAAACGTATTGACGCGTGGGCCTACAGGCGCGCGGCACATCGAGCGTCCCATGATCGACCAAAATGAATGTAACTTGCTCAAATAATTGCTTCTGATACACAGGATAACCCCTCAAAAAAATTAACGTAAATTTACCATTATTTATTGGTGTCTAGAACACCAAGGAGTTTGATTCATGTATGCAACAAGAAAACGAACACCTATCTTATGCATATAATTGGTATTTTATAAATCATTAAATATGAATATAATTTCGGTTAACTTTTTTATGGGTCACCCTGCATAACAAGAAAACTTACACATAAACAGCGTTACCTACTGTGTTAGTACATGATGATCGTATTTCAATCCAATTGAAATGACTAAAATATTATAAATGAATCGCTTATGTACTTTATTGAAGCTACTTGTATGAGGTCGGCTATCACAAGGAACAAATACTAGGAGTTCTGTGCTACTACTTGCTACTTGCCTGACCTTCCAATGACTTGAGAAACCTGATCCTCTTACACTTATGAAGCAAGCATCTCTTCTATTGCACTCTACTCTGCGTGTGAGCTTATGCTCTTCATTTGGCAGCCTTTATCAATAACTAGTAGACTCACACGTGAAAATTCACGGGTTTTTTTACTGCATTTTTTCGTTTCATTCGTCAGTGGACGCGGGCTTTGCGAAGGAGTTTCTACATTGAAGGATGTGCCTTTGGTATCCACAATACATGTGTACCCTACCGAATTTTCTCCTATCTAAATCCTTAGGAGCGTGACAGAGAGACGGACTACGCAAGCAACAAACTGTGTATTATTATATAAGAGAATAAGTACTAACTGGTATTGATATATTACTTTTATGGTACAGTGTATATGGAAATTAATAAAGTTTGAGAGAGAAGAATTTCATCTCTTTGTGAGCATTGAGCAAACCGATTACGATATTATATGTATGTTTTTTCTATTTTTTTCTTACGTTAAGATTCCTAAAATATATTCATTCAACTATTCGAAAAGACAAATTGATAAATGACTTCTTATCATAAATGAGTACTAAGACGAAAAGCTCAGAGAAATACCAACAGAAATACTATCACTTTGTCACTGGTTGTAGCGACACATTGGTGTGTTGACACACTGGTGTGTTGACACACTGGTGTGTTGACACACTGGTGTGTTGACACACTGGTGTGTTGACACACTGGTGTGTTGACGCCTGATTGTGCACAACAATCAGAACGTGTATTCCTCCGGTGTTGCTTATCGTCTAAATTCTAAAATTTCCTCAGGAAACATAAATTGTGAAACTGGGCCTTATTTTTAGTGGGCAATTTTATCATTGACCCTTAAAAAAAGGAATCTTAATTCGAAATAAAATTTATATTTAATTCTATTTTAATATATGTAGGCTGAGCTTTCAGGGAAAAGCGTACCATTGACTTTAAATTTCATCTTAAACTTGGATTATAATTTTAAATTATAATGTATTTTACCTGTAATGTACGTAAAAAATGAATTTTCGTGGGATATTTTTGGTGAAGGATTTAAGACAACTTTACAACTACTAGAGCACCAGGGGAAATGAATTAGTCATAAATGTGCACAACATGGCTCTTAAGAAACTAATCTAAACTTCTCCTTTTTTCGCACGTCTCATGTTTGATGAAGTCCAGTCGTTCCCCCGACTGTTGGTTAACCCATTAGCTCCCATCATACTATGTATAGTAGGTCAAGTCCATTAGAAATCATTCACTTTAGCCCTATGTTCTAAATGTTTCGTTTTAACACGTTGACTCCGATTGCCTGATTGGTGTAAAACTTCACTTTGTACGTATAGTCACTAGAAGGATCTGAAAAAATTACAGAACCTAACCTAAGTGGTACACATACGTACCACTTCGGAGTCAACGTGTTAAAGTTGGGAATAAAAAAGGTGCAGATATAAGGGGTAATTTAAGCAATGTTTCGTTCGGTGGAGAAATAACTTCGGCGTTAGGATAATTTAGCCTTTATAGCCTGTCCTCAAATGAGAACAGTGGGAGCTAATGGGTTTAACTATCACACTATATAATATAATTTTAAAATCCGATCTTACCACGACCCATAATAACATTAATTGAACTGAAACGTTTCTGACTTTCCAATTTAAATAATTATAAAAATTCCTTTGGGTAGAAATGTAAGCAAAGCAGAAGGAGTGAAAATATTTTCGAGAATCATACGTAATAATTTGTCTTCCATTTGATGAATACGTGCAATAAAGTTCATTGTGACGTGCGTGAACCATTGAGCAAGATAAAACAGCCTTTGGAGCACACGAATAGAAATGTTCCTCGCTGAAACAGAACTCTCTAGTAAGAACAGTACTACTGGAAGTCGTGTCACATCGTAATCCATTTCACTGCATGCTAGTCAGTGCTTTAAAAAAATCAGATCGTTTCATTGTTAATACAGAGCTACGACTCTTCAGAGCATCGTAAGGATTCTTCAATAGAAGTATCCTCAGGGAGTACTAAAAATGTCTATAAATTGTTTAAAACTGTTGAATACTTGAAGCTCTGAACAATATGTGTTCATGTTGTTCAAATTGGATGAAAAATACCACTAACAAAGTGATAAAAAGAAGAACAATATTGCAATCGGTCGATAGAAGCGCTGCGACCTGAATCCCAAATCGACCTCAGGAAACGGATGTATGAACCCTAAAAACAGGGAAGTCTTGCGCTATGAATTTCAAACGAAGGTAGGGAAGTCTGGCAATCACGGAACATGAGACAGATCATTGATTTTACCGGATTATTCAAATCGTATAATTTTATCATTAACATTATTTGAATATTCTCGCCTTGAAAATAATCATTTTGATAGAGAATGGCTTGAATGAGATACAATACGTTCTTGGTGTAGTTATTAAAATGAATTTCCCTTCCATTGATAGCAACTGCTGAATACGTAGCACTTTATGCCTGCTGCCTACGTGCTGTTTTTTAAGAGGCAGAAGTTGGGCTATTGCTTTACAAATAGCTCGCTACACACGCTTGTTCCTCCACACAGGCTTCTTATAACTGATAACTAAAAAATTAATTGTGGCAAGCGATTTTGAGTACCACCGTACGATCTCTTCCGTTCATGCCCTTTGCTGTTCAGGAATATGGTGTGTACATAGAGCGCATTCTTTCCATCAAGTATATCATCATTTACCTCTTTCTGAAGCACTGTTTAATGTCCCATCACAGCAAAGCACAAACCGTTTTGAAGAGTTTGGTGTTGGAAAGTATCAGGGCCCGAAAAGTTGTACCATTCACTTCAAAGAATTTTAAAATGTTAATAAAATCCGTGTAGTACTTTCCGTAGACTTCATACACTGTCCATTCCTCGTGATTTCATGCATGCGTACGTGATGACACTGGGACGAGGGAAAGACATTCAACTTCAAGCATAAGGTTGAATAGTACACGAGAAAATCACACCATTCAACGCTGATTAAAAACTTTCTAAGTCTCAAGAATGGATTGAGTCAAATGAACGGCTTCAACGTGCAAGACCACCAGCTTGGTCGACTACCACCAGCTTGGTCGACTACCACCAGCTTGGTTGACTGGTGAGCGAATCTGCTTGCGAGCGGAAAGACCCGGGTTCGAATCCCGCTGCCGACATGGTTGACGCGGCTAGAAATACGGCATGGGACTTGGGCAAAACAACCGAATAATTATCGAAGTAATTATCCGACCCAAGAATGGGCCAGAAGGTTCGTTCCTATAGCCTCATTCTATTCTATTCTATTCTATTATGCAACACTCACCCTGAGACGTCATCAAGAAGAGAGTTGGAGGAGCCCTTAGTTGGTATGAACCTGCCTCGCTCCTCCACCAGTTCTACATCATTTCTTCTGAGTTGTCCGTCAAACTCCTGTGCACAGTCATGACACATGTAGCAATTTATCATTAGCGGCCCGTACAGAGAATGGTATTAAAAATTATTCATTTCTTCGTCAAAAGCAGCGGCATAAAACACTGGAAGGATATGTTCTCTGAGCATAGTTCTGGACTTTTTTATGATTGAATAATGTCTACTTAATAAATATATGATGCACTCCTCTTCTCTACAGAAATATTAAAACTACATACGTCTTTTTGCAGTTATTTTACAGAGAATTATTAAAATACAGAGATTTTTTACCCAGGCGTATTTTCAGATAAAACATTTTAATTTTGCACTTTTTGACTAGTCTTTTTCACTTTAAAATAATTTAAACGACTACCACTTGCGGCTGTATGCACTTTCAGAATCTAATTTCCTGACTTCAAGTTACGAGGACAGGATGCAAAATCTAGCATAAAGTACTGCAGCAGTCCTCACTTATGAAAACTAATCTGAACACACAAGTCCTGCACTTTAAAGTCCTATGGAAACTTCTGCATCAAAACGAGTATAACAATGAGAAAAAGCTCAGCTAGTCTATACCAATTTAATACATGTGCTATGTGGTATATTTACGAATCAATTTTGAAAAGAAAAAGAAAAATATCAAGCTCAAAAATTATTTTGTAGATAACGAAGGTGGTTGTGCAAATATAATTTTTGAAACTAAGAAGGATTATGGAGCAACATTGCAGTTCGTACGTTCAGTTGTGATCTTCGTAAGAGCAATTTTACGTCTAGTCGCACTACAGAAGGAAGGCAACAGTCACTGGGAGCATCATCATTAGTCTGAAGTTGTTTATCAAGAACTAGAAAAACGATGACAAGAACACTAGAATAAGGCAATACATGTAACGTACACTATACCTAAAATAAAACATCGTTTGTTTGCTGGACAAACAATATCCACAAACCTCATTCGCTACGTTGGATACGTAGTTTTCTCTTTGGTCAGCACCGCTTCTTAGTTTCCCCTCGTTGAATTCTTCTTCGAATTCTTCTTCGATGACTTCGTTTTCTCCGTAGAGGGGAGAGTCGCCGTCTGTTTCTCTGAATGACTTTGAAGGAGAGACCACACTGTTCTGAACAGAGGTATTGTGGTGAGCAGACAGTGGCGGGATAACGTTGTGCTGGGAACCTCCTCCTGACCCTGTTGTCCCTGAGTAGGAATAAATGAAATGAACGAGAATGCATTATTATATTCTGTGTAGCACGCAACCTCTATAGATACCTTCAGATGACGAGCATGCTAGTAAAGATGCATCTTTGAATGGTACTGAAAGCGGTTTGCCGTTCTGTGTGATCACGTGTGTGGCCGCGGTATGCAATTACTTATAAATGGCATTAATGTTTGGATGATCAATTCCTAGAAACAAATATTTAATAATAAATGATCTGAATATTTTCACAATAAATACCTCCACACGAGCATTTCCAAGTACTGCTGACCTTGTTCGAGAGGCAGTAGGGCTGTGATGCGCCTGTGTTGTGTGGGAGGAGACACCAGTTGAGGAGAGCTATGGCTCACTCTGTTCGTCCTGCCTTCGCTGCTGTACTTGTTAGGTAGGAGTGCGAAGCCTGCAAGTAAAGCAACAACGTTTACACTTTGCTTCATTAGCATAATTAATTACTGCCTTCGCTGCTGTACTTGTTAGGTAGGAGTGCGAAGCCTGCAAGTAAAGCAACAACGTTCACACTTTGCTTCATTAGAATAATAAATTACTCGGCCTGCATATTTGGGTCGGGGTCAAAAGTAATTAATATCAGGAATTCAGTAAGTAATTAAGGGTTAATGAAGTAATTGGTGTCACGCATAAATCTAGTGGGGAATGAAAATCGTGAGTATGAGACTCAGTGGAAGATCTTAGGAAATGAAGTACGAGTATATAGCAAGTTTCAGTCCAAGTTACTTTTAAAAAAACTGACTATTTCCTAGAAAACAAAAAGTATCTGTAAAGTGGAGCAGAAAAGTAGTACAAATATTAGTTACTGATCTATCTTTTTAAAGATTAGAATACTTTTATTTTTCAGATGTACTATTAAAATCAATTTAGGTTACGTAAAGAAAACTATTGCACATTCATTTAAACAGACAGAACATTTGAAGATTTTTTTAATAAAATTTAAAAACATACTGACAGCAGAAATAAACTTTGAATTTTTAGGAACAAGAGATGATTGTTTTAGCTTAAATAAAGGCAAATAAGTAGGTAACTACAGTACGTACATTTATTACTTTACAAGTCTACGGAAAATACCTTTAACATTCAAGTATCTACTTTATTTCACGGTAAGCTACCTGTTACGTGAGTTGAGGGCAGTCCAGGTACACTTGATGAGGTAAAACTTGCTGTGGGTACAGCGGAACACAGCTGGTCTTATTGAGCCTTCACTACTGGTGGGAGTGTGGGGAACTGGACAGTGATGATCCCAGTATATGGATGTAATTTAGAACAATAACTCCACTACTGGTGGGAGTGTGGGGAACTGAACAGTGATGATCCCAGTATATGGATGTAATTTAGAACACTAACTCCACTACTGGTGGGAGTGTGGGGAACTGAACAGTGATGATCCCAGTATATGGATGTAATTTAGAACAATAACTCCACTACTGGTGGGAGTGTGGGGAACTGAACAGTGATGATCCCAGTATGTGGATGTAATTTAGAACACTAACTCCACTACTGGTGGGAGTGTGGGGAACTAGACAGTGATGATCCCAGTATGTGGATGTAATTCAGGCCAAGTCACCGTTTGTAAATTAACTTATTTCTGGCCTGAGCTGTATTATTCCGAAGAAGTAAGATGATTTTAAGATTCTATTATTTTATTCCAATTTTTTCTATAATTCCAGAGGAATAATAACCCAAGTAAAAGATTTATTAAGACATTATGCGAATACTAATGAAGTATTCATAGTTGTGGTCTTAAAATATTGTGTAGCGAAGATTTCAGAGTGCGCATAAGATCTATAAATTTATATTTCTTCTTTAAAAAAATTAGCTAGAAGCCATCTGTTGAAGTTCAACTCTGTGTTGGCTGGAAAGGTCGGTTTCAGGCCACGGTAGCATTACAGAGCTACAGTCACTGAACAGTTTTCTGTAATGCAACGTAGCACGACTGCTTCTCATTTGAGAAGCTGAAGTAAGTCATACACGTCAAACTTGCAATAGCAACACTACTCACATCATCAAGTAAACATCTAACGTCAAACTGACAATAGCAACACCATTCACATCATCAACAGTTAACATCCAACGTCAAACTTGCAATAGCAACACTACTCACATCATCAACAGTCAACATCCTACGTCAAACTTACAATAGCAACACCACTCACATCATCAACAGTCAACATCCTACGTCAAACTTACAATAGCAACACCACTCACATCATCAACAGTCAACATCTGACATTGATTATACAGACTGCATGACACGCTGCTCGTCGTTCTTATTCACATTGTACGGCCAGACTGACTGTGTTGAGGTACTCATTAAGAAATAATCAATTGAATGACGAGAAAATGATAGTTTCTAATGGGATTTACCAGCACAAAGATACTTGAATCGCTGCTTGATGTCATTAACTTAACAGCTTTAATACTAGTAACAGCCGTACATTATAATTCTATTCAACCTGTACATATATTTGCCATCATCATTTGTCTCTGACGTTCACATTTTGGCAAAAGGTACTATCAATATGAACAATGCAATTTTTTTCAATTCATTGTTTACCCGAAAATATGAAAAGATATCTATAAGAGTAATTGATCTTAGGAATTCAACTGTGTACGTCTTTCTAGAATTATTTAAAAAATTAATAGCAACTACATGGTTATGACTACACTCCATAATATTTTTCAAGTATTGGAGGAATAAAGAATATCTAGAGTCGGATAATTCTTCTCATGTCATCTCTGCAACCTTACACGTTCCGACTGTTTGTGATGACAGCATGGATGATATGTAAGCCCTTCCTGCTGTTTATAATGACAGCATGGATGATATGTAAGCCCTTCCTGCTGTTTATAGCATGGATGATATGTAAGCCCTTCCTGCTGTTTATAATGACAGCATGGATGATATGTAAGCCCTTCCTGCTGTTTATAATGACAGCATGGATGATATGTAAGCCCTTCCTGCTGTTTAGAAGGACAGCATGGATGATATGTAAGCCCTTCCTGCTGTTTATAATGACAGCATGGATGATATGTAAGCGCTTCCTGCTGTTTATAGCATGGATGATATGTAAGCCCTTCCTGTTGTTTAGAAGGACAGCATGGATGATATGTAAGCCCTTCCTGCTGTTTATAATGACAGCATGGATGATATGTAAGCCCTTCAAAAGTAATTTCTGCAGACAAGTGCTCCTCTCACACGTGATGACTGTCGTGCCTAATACATTTAGTATGACTACATCGGTGATTTGAACTCCACAAGAGTTCATCGAAGCCTGGATTTTATCAGTTAGTTTCAGAAGTAATTAGAGAACATAGGGCAATGGCATGCTTTGACATTCATCATGCACGACACGACAAGTAAAGCACGACACACCTCGTGTAAAGTAAGCTTTAGTCTTAGACTTATTAAGTGTAATAAATAAGCTTTCTTGAGACTAATTAGTTGTAATGAGTAAGCTTTAGTCTTGAGGCTAATTAGTTGTAATGAGTAAGCTTTAGTCTTGAGGCTAATTAGTTATAATGAGCCAACTTTAGTCTTGAGGCTAATTAGTTATAATGAGTCAACTTTAGTCTTGATACTAATTAGTTGTAATGAGTAACTATTAGTTTTGATACTAATTAGCTGTAATAAGTAAGCTTTACTCTTGCGACTAACTAGTATTATAGTAACGAGGGAGTATTAGTTTTAAGCGTGGTTGTGTAAATCTGTATCCCTGCACAGCCAGTGGTTGTTTGAGTTCATTACTGAATACTTCAATACGTAAATGGCTCAAAACATAGCCTAGTTTAACCTTCTGTCGGCTGCAAGTGATCTGACAGGCAGAGTTATTTTAATTTTGCTTAGCACTTGCAAACTTGCGCCCGACGGAAGGTTACTTGTAGGGGATCATTGATGTTTATTGTAAGGGATTATTGACGTTTATTTTACGGGATTATTGACGTTCATTGTAAGGGATTATTGATGTTTATTGTAAGGGATTATTGAGGTTTATTGTAAGGGATTATTGATGTTTATTGTATGGGATTATTGACGTTTATTGTAAGGGATTATTGACGTTTATTGTAAGGGATTATTGACGTTTATTTTACGGGATTATTGACGTTCATTGTCAGGGATTATTGATGTTTATTGTAAGGGATTATTGAGGTTTATTGTAAGGGATTATTGATGTTTATTGTATGGGATTATTGACGTTTATTGTAAGGGATTATTGATGTTTATTGTACGGGATAATTGACGTTTATTGTACGGGATTATTGACGTTAATTGTACGGGATTATTGACGTTTATCGAAGGAATTATTGACGTTTATTGTACGGGATTATTAACGTTTATTGTAAAGAATTATTGAGGTTTATTGTACGGGATTGTCTCACACTCCTCTCTCGCTCACGGCTCCAACTCATGGAGTCCCACACTCACCTTTGTCGAGGCTGGTGGTGCGTCCGACAGGTGTTCCAGCAGGCAGCTTCCCCAGGTACACTCCTCGGTACCCGCCTACAACACAACGAGCATGTTTTGCACCAGCCAAACCCAACTCAATTGTGCCCCTTAGCCAAAACTACGTAGAACAGTACAACAAAACGAGAGGGAATGTACTTCTTAATGTTAACTGCATACATTAATAAGTCCAAAGAAATGAGGTCAGGTATACCTCTCAACATGAACTACTTAAAGCAGTACAACAAAACGAGATGGAAAATACGTCCCAACGTTAACTACTTGAAAAAGTTAATCAAAATCAAGGGGTAAAATTGCTCGTTAGCATTCACTACTTGTGGGACCGAAGCAAAGCGGTGGTGAAAATTATAGTTTCCCGTTTATTACTTGCACAATCAGAGAAAAATGAAAGCGGAAGTTACTGCTTAAATTGCTCTACTTGCAGGGCCAAAGCGAAGTTAAAGAAAATTCGCTAAAAAATGTTATGATATTCATAACACGTGACAGAATAATTTAAATACATTTAATGTAGAAACACTGACAACAGAAAGAAGTAAGGGAGGAAAAAGGGTTCAACTGATACTTGTGTGAACAAAGCAAAGCACATAAAAAGTTAGCCGATGTGATTGTCTTGCGGCAGCGGGAGTGACATCAACTACACATAGAATTAATTACTGCAGAATGCACGGCTTTTGTCTACTGACCAAGAGTAGAAAAAATTTCGCACAGTATCGTGTGCAAACAATCGTACAAATAAGAATCCAATAGAGAAGCAAGCTGAGAAAAAGAAAGAAGACAAGGACGGGAATGCAAGTGACATTTTTAAAGTCTCGAGGACTCGGAGAAAGCATGACGTTTTAGGATTATTGACGTTTATTGTAAGGAATTATTGATGTTTATTGTAAGGGATTATTGATGTTTATTGTACGGGATTATTGACATTATTCATTATTCATTATTCTTATTTATTTGGTGAACAAACCAGCTGGAAGACGGAAGTAATTCATTTTCTGGGAATGAATATCATGAAAACTTTTAGTACTGCTGTAATAGCTTACTTTTTGTGGGCCGTGAATTTTACGCTAATTTTCAAAATCCTTGCACCATTTATTATGCATGTCTATGTTTTTATTAGACGACTGGCAGTTTAAAACAATGGTCACAAAAATACCTTTGAATGTGGTGTAAGTTTTTTGGTCATTGCTTACTAGACAAATATTGAGACTTGTGAATTGCCGGTATGCTGTAAAATATCGATATGAATTTGCCAACATTGAAGATCTCAATAAGTTATTGTGAACTGGCAGTTTATTGTCGAACACTGCACAATAAACAAGACAACTGATACAAAGCGCATGCTTTGATATCAAGTTTAATATACTTTTCTGGGGAATTGCGTCTGATTTTTCATAGCACTTCCTCTTCCATTATGTTTCAAATAATAATGATGTTATACAACAAAAGTTACTTTACGTTTGTGTAATCAATATTCAAAGAAAACTATGCACTTGAGAAGCATGAACGGTGGTGAATTCTTCTTATGAAACATTTTTCCAATACAAATTTAGGAATCCGAATATGAAGTTTTATTTGTATCAAGAATATAGTACTCGTCTGCTCTAAGTTGTAACTCCAAATGCTTGCTACAATATTAGAGACAACAGTCCCTAGAAGAATATGGTCTTGCGATCAATAATGACTAAATCTCATATCAGTTAAACTTCTCTTGCAATAAAACATGCTATGAAAAGTCGAGTTCATAACCACGTTGCAATAGTCGTGCAGTTAAATCAATGTTGATGACATGTGCGATGGAGGTCACTATGAAAATACACATGACTACACATCATGTAGTCACCAGCTCGGTCGACTGGTGAGCGAATCTACTTGCGAGCGGAAAGACCCGGGTTCGAATCCCGCTGCCGACATGGTTGACGCGGCTAGAAATACGGCATGGGACTTTGGTAAACAAGCGAATAATTATCGAAGTAATTATCCGACCCAAGAATGGGCCAGAAGGTTCGTTCCTATGGCCTCATTCTATTCTATTCTATTCTATTCTATTCTATTCTATTCTATTCTATTCTATTCTATCACACAATAACACGGGCCAGAACGAGCTGCGGTCTGCTGCCTGAACAATTGCCTTCATTTTAACAAGGTTCACAAGCAGTAAAACAGACTTTGGTTCGTGCAGCAAGACGGTTAAAAAATACGTCAATGCTGAATAAAAGGTTTGAAGAGCCCCAAGGCAAATCTTTCAGAACTATACAGAGCTCGGCGTTCACTGCGATGTCAAGAAATACCTTGGATAAATTTATAACAAAGAGTACGATTATTGACTGTCATTCTATATACAGGGAAGGAACAGCTGAGAAATTATATAATTTAGGGTAATTGGTTTCCCAAACTGTCAGTTATTTAATTTTTTGTTCATATCATACATGTTTTGAAATGTTCGTTTGGTGAGCAGTTCTGTAACATATCTTTTTCCTTTCAAGTACATTCAGCGGGATATAATTGTTATTTGTACTTTTGTTCCAGCATATTTGGTCCGTACATTGCTGTAACAACTACACACAGAAACATTCTATTCCCACTAAATCTGAGGCTGGACCCAATTTCCGCACAGCTAAATATCAATTGATCGACAGCATTGCCATGGTGCAGTTCTGTAAATTAAAGGCAAAGACGACAAACTCATGACTTAGTGATGACAAGTTTGATGTTTTTAAATGAGGCAGGCAAAACTTTCATGTTTCTTTACAAGAATGGTCACATTTTTCTGCCTGCTGGCGCCTGAATTTATAGTCACAAGGCCCCCACTTTCCGATGCTGTTAGATGTCAAATCAATCATGAGTAGTGTGATAAATTATTACTCGAACATTTACCTGTCATGGGAATATAAAAACTAAAACCAAATGTTCTATTTGAAGTTTTCACTCGTTAACCTTGGAAAAAAAATTAGTGTGTTGTCACGTAAAATGTTTACAAACGTCCGTATACCTGGCCAACAAGTTAATAAGTTGGAACAAAATTTTGCGAATACTTTTGAGTCTGTTATAGTTTTCATAGATTAATACGTTGCGTGCAGTATGATTTCATAAGTAATTAAATGTATCACTGATCATTTAGAATTCTGTATTTATTTTTCCATGAATGCCTTCAAGCATTAAGAGTTACTCTGCGAACACACAGCTCATTTCACAGCAAGAATGTTAGAAAAAGCACATTGCAACACCAGATTTAATGCTAATACGAAGTTCTTTTAAGAAGTAAATCCTTCTTTTAATTTTCCCTCAAATGGAGTTATTGATTCGTTCAAAATGTTGTACGAATGCAGCATTGGATGAACAGTAGGTAATATTTTACATTTAGCTCGTTACGATCGAACTCGTAAGTGGGTACGAATAAGCCATCGGAGTAATGAATGGAAATAAAACTTAAAAAACACGCAGTAAGTGGCGGATGAAAGTGCAAATAAAAAATGTACGTATGAGACAATGGTGGATGGACTTTATTATCTTATAAAATTGATGTAAAATTTTGAGTAATCATTTATATTTTTCATAATTGAAAGCCACAACGCCAAGTAGTTAAGAACAATTATATTGAACGATTGGTTGGAATAATTAGCTAAACAGAGATGAAGAAATGAGCAGAAAGATAAAAGTTAAGTGATATTGATCAAGTCAAACAAGGAAAAATGATCAGAGATAAGTAAAAAATTAATGAAGCTTGCTAAATATTTATCACTGTGGAGGAATGAGGGGATTCTAAAATGAAATAAATCTCCTTAAACAAAGTGAATAATTCTATTGAAAAATTACAAGCGCAGCACAAACTCTATTAACATTTAGTAAGCATAGGAAACTACAAACAGAAATAATTCGTCAGACAATAATGCAAAGTTGAGGTTCTAAGCAATCTAAACATCAGGCAACAAAGAAACGTTCCACTGTTAACTCACCAAGTTCCGTGGACGCAGTGCGGCTTAAGTCGATTGCTTCAGTAGACCAGAGCGTGATGCCCGCGCGGTCGTCCTGAAAAAGTCAAGCACGTTGGCATCAACAAAACAGTACAAGTGTCTACATCGATAGAATTGTGTCGAATTTACGTGCGTCAGCTAGTATGAATGTGAGTTCGTGTGGGAAATTGTGTTACAAGGGCTGAAGTAAATTATTCGTTTGACTAGTTTCTTTTAGGATAAATTAGTTAAAGTCTATAGTTTTAGCTGATTATGCAGAAAATTTTATGGAATTCGAAAGTTAATTTCTTATCTTATGATGGTACATAAAAACGCTGCGCAAAATGAGTTTCAATAATTTACAATTTTGTACAGAGAATGTAAAAGTATGAGCTGAAGACCGAACGACATGAAAAATGCTTGAAGGATCCCAATATTTTGATACATCTTTTGCAGAGTCTAGTCTTTCACCTCCCTCCCACTCGAGAGGAGTGTGTACAACAGAGAAGGACACTACACATACCGTGGCATGGATAAACCAGCACCTGCTGTCTAGTCTATATGGGTCATTTGTACCTTCATGTCATCACTTACAAGCATTTTTATCTCATCTCTTAACCAATAAGAATTATGACTTGCCGCGCTCAACTCTTCCATGAATGTTTTAACCGTTAGAGAATTACTACAGCACAAATTATATTCTCCCCCCTCCTATTCATGAACTACAGTCGCACTTTAATCCCTCCATTCACAGACTATAATCCACCCCCCTGGAATAATGAGATGATTTCTCTCCATACACGAACTACAGTTATGGTTGTAGTCACTACAGGGTGTCTCAAAAAAATGTACTCACCCTTTAACCCTTGCTAACATGCTGTCTTCTTTGTGTTGCAGGTGTGAGGTTCGAACCTTTGTGAACATGATTCTTTAATCACATTTAAACATGTTCGCAAAGATTCGAACCTCACACCTGCAACACAAAGAAGACAGCATGTTAGCAACGGTTAAAGGGTGAGTACGTTTTTTTGAGACACCCTGTATATAGTCCCTTCCGCTCGCAGTATGGGGTGCAGAGGAGTATTGTAATCATCATCTGTGTTTTCTCGCTTCTCCAGTATTTATAATCACAAGAATCTTCTAGACCCTAATAATCTTCCTACGTGTTCTTCGTAACTCACAAATGAAGCCATTCTGTTATAATGAGCTTAATTGTAACAATTATCTGGGTTCCAAAATTGCCACTAAAACGTGTAGTGTCCGCTAACAAAGAACCTTTATTTTTTTCCCTGCGCTCCCGAAAAATCCAGAACGAAGAGGTTCGTAAAGTACAAAGCAGTTGCGTGAAAACGTTCGCATAAAGAGGTTCTTTGGGGGCTATTTTAACTGTTGCGTTTGTTACAGAAGGATCGAAGGTCGTTTCTCAATTCTTGGCAGTTCATTGAATTTTACAGGCATGAAGTGATGATTAACTGAACGTGAACTTTGTGTGTACAATTGTAAAGTGATTGATACGTAACTTAACAAGTTATAGTAGTGTTGTGTAGTGGAAACATTCTTTAAATACGAGTGAGTGTATGGAATTCAAACAAATGTATGATTAAGACACGTTTCTTGAATTCCAACAGGGAACCGATTCAATTGAACAAAAAAAATCAGAACGGTAGCACGAGAATCGTGTATCGGAAATCTATTCCATTGGAGCACTAGAGCTGTTAAAGCTCGTGCTTGCAAAGCTGGCTTACGAGCAGCGCCCAGCTCTAATGGCCGCCTCAAGTCTTGAATGCTTCCCTACCCCACGTACTCTAATACCTGCATTATTCCGAAGCACTGAAGAGTACAGCAAGGCTGGGAAAAATGCTACCAAGTGGGAATCGTGTGTTATTGTTTTCCGTTATAAAATTGACGCTGGAAAGACGGGTGTACGGTATCATAGTTTTCACTTGAACGTGAGAGACAGAACCCGTAGAAAGACGGAGCACGGCCATGCAGTGATTTAGAGATGTTTTGTGTGCGTCACTTCTTTCTTTTCCGAGATCCCAATGCAATATGACTCTTGACGCAATTCTTAAATTCAAACAGAGCAATCGACTTCACAATCGAGTGACACATTTCTCTCATTCAGAAGCAAAACCTCTTTACTCTTCGAATGATCTGATGTTGAAGAAGTTAACAATTAATTACTTAACATAACCATAGAAAGGTTTTTCGTGTCTTACTGAAGAAAATAAGAATACTGAACGTACAACCAAGTTTCTAAAACTTGATAAGTTCGTCCTTGAACTGACAAGAGGCAGTGACTCAGTTGAGGTCGATGTTCCGGCATAATTGAGCTTCCTTCCAGCATTAGTGGAGATAGAAGCTTCTTGAGGGCATTCATGTAGTGATGTAATCACAACTAGAGCTTCACTCGAGTACGACCAGCCCTGACAGAAAGGAAGCCTATTTTGTGTTGTCGGAGGCCGACATCGCTGAGGCTCACTTCGAGTCACAGTCACGAACTCGTAGGCCGTTCAAATTCATGGGAATGTAAAACTAATTCGGGAAAGGTTTATGAAAAATTTATGAATTACACTGAGCCCCATTTTTAAATTCACTCTTTTCGAGTGTTTGCGTTTTTGCTCACTGGCGATGATGGTACTGGCGAAGTAACGCTTGAATGCTACAAATGTCTCTTGCGTCCACGCCGACATGACTCAAAAAATGACGTAAATATCTTTTGTTAAGTGACATTTCTGTCCCGATTTTACGACAGTATTTCAAACGATTTGAATACGTTTCAGAGGAAAGACTCCGGTTGTCATGCGCTCATGTGGTTAAAAAGAAACAATCAAAAAGCAGAAATACGTTGCCCAACATATCTGACGATATCAAGCTAGCTACTTAACGCTCTTTACCCGTAACGGTTTTTCAACGTTAACATTACTGGTGCATGCTACTGAAACAGAGAAAATTATATTCATTTCTAATGATGAACTCGGTTTGTAAAGGTCAGCTTTACCAATCATGAAAAAGTAAACATCACATCACGAACCACACAACGTAGCAATCATTGTTTTCAATGAGACTGTAAAATATGTATCAGAAATATATCTGGGAGAAAACAATATTGGTGGCTATGTAAGCACATAGTTAACGCCAACAATTAATGCTTGCAATCTCCCGTCAGTAAAAGGTCATTATATCTACTACTAAACTGTACATACAATTAAAAAACTAAATTAATGAGCAGTTGGCAATGGATTTTACAACGCATTTCCGGTAGAACGCAATGCCTTTTGCTCTCTTCAAAAGCTCTTTATATTCAGTGAATCTGCTGCTCTTTATGAAGCGCCTGCTGCGCACAAAGAGTTCAACTTCAAGTAATGCTTCATAGATTAATGAATTAATAAAACACTACGACTTGGTTTCATCATATCTTCCCTCCACTCTCGAATGTGAAAGTCAAGCCTTCCTGGAACTGGCAACAAATCTGTAATATTCCATGTGTTTGCGGGGCATAGACATCGATTGTCTGGCATACGCCTCTGCCCTTGAACTTCAGCAACTACAGCACGTCACGCCATGTGTGCTGCTGTACACCAGGGTATCATCATCACGCCATGTGTGCTGCTGTGCATGAGGGTATCATCATCACGCCATGTGTGCTGCTGTGCATGAGGGTATCATCATCACGCCATGTGTGCTGCTGTACACCAGGGTATCATCATCATGCCATGTGTGCTGCTGTGCATGAGGGTATCATCATCACGCCATGTGTGCTGCTGTACACGAGGGTATCATCATCACGCCATGTGTGCTGCTGTACACCACGGTATCATCATCACGCCGTGTGTGCTGCTGTGCATGCGGGTATCATCATCACGCCATGTGTGCTGCTGTACACGAGAACATTATCTAGCAACACTGTGCATTTTTGCTTATTGCTTTAACCAAAACAGTAGCTTCATTCCAGAGTATTTGTTACTGGATGCATCGCAATACACAATGAGTTTTGTAGGTTAGTGTTCAGAAATTTTTTCATTGGGACAGCCACTGCACCACGCTTGCACAAACCTGGATAGTTCGATCAATTTAGTCTACGTAGAAGTAATCACTACATTAGTAAGTATTCAGGAGTTGTTGAACCAGCCATAACTTTGCATTCAGACTTTAAATTCAGCCTCATACGAGTATCATCATAAGAGTCAGCTCATGTGAAAATCCCAAATTTTCACAATATACTCGTACTCTTCTAATTATATTTGAACGTAAGAAAATACGTTTTTAATATTCTATTTCCACGAAGAAGAGATGCACGCAGAGCCACTACACTACAGAACACACACACGTGCTGCGTAGTGGACGCAAGAATTTTTATTCTTCCAGCAATCTCAAATCAATGATTCAGGGAGAGCTCACATATACATACATGTAGTAGTCATGGTTGTGGTGCAGTGTTCCCTTTAAAATCACTCGTGTATTTTATTAGAATGCTGCAACTTACTCATAACAACAGAGAAATATATGTGAAATATATGTGCATCGTAAATATATGTGACTGACAATATTGTTGGATCTGCCTGTGTGGGGAAAATGTTTAACAAATTTCGTTGAAAATATGAGGATCTGATTGTTTTAATGCTGTTATAAGGGAAATATAAGAGGAGTACGTTTAAATATATAAGTTCTCACTGTTCTTTGGTCTTCTTGATCAAAAAGATTGTTACATTGTCATAAAATACGAAAGTAAGAAATTTTTACCAGTGCCATTTCTAAAGCCTCACATTTTATTTACGACACTGTACATGACCAAAGCATTAGTACAACTTTGCTGTCGGTAAAAGAACGCAGAACATAAAAAGCAGAACACAATTCCATAACAATGATAACAATTCCATACGTAGAACATGAACGTACATTAAGAAAGAGCTGCTGCTTTGGTCAGTCGGTCGGTACCAATAGGAAAGATTTGAGAGAGAGTTTGGCACAGGGTGTACCTAAGTAAAGGGGTGAAACAGAAAGGGATACTAGGAGGGGAATAGAAATGAGCGCTCTGCGCACATGTATTGAGTGGTGAGGGTCTGTCGTTGGGGTTTGTTCTTGTAGGTGCGAGCTGTTGCTGCCGTCCAGACTAGCGTGCTTTATATGCCTGTCAAGAAATATTGCAACAAACGTTAAAGAAATCCCCAAGCCCTGCAGTCCACGTCACAAGTTGCTGCTGCTGCACTGACGCGTGGTTTACCTCAACAAGTGTTGCTGAGAATAAATGAATCCTAATATCAGTGAAGTCATCGTCTTCGTAACTTCCAGTGTATGTTATGTTAAAAGTTTATACGTTCTGAGTGTGCTCGTACCGCTACACGGTTCCCAACTGCGGTGTATGAACCACAATGCATGCGTGACTGCATCAAGAAGAAGTCGAGATACGTTTCTGGAAGTCGAAACTAGAGCTATAGCAGAGTGAAATGAAAGCACTAATATGCGTATTATGGTATTATTTGGGCTCAGATCGTGTCTCAGAATGCTGGGGGTCCGTGGAGACCTAGAGTATTCTCAAGGGGCTTAACGGGAGGAAATTAACACTCTCCACCTTCCCATCTTCCTCTTCGCTGGAGGTGGCATGAGGCGAGGTTAGGAGTAGCGTGGGATGGAACACACACATTCTCACAAAGAGGAGGACGGCTGCCAGCAAGCACTGGTTGTGATGGAATATTGCAGGTCATGTGACCCTTAGACGACGTGAAGGAGATCTATGTAAGAAACGGAACTGGGGGTTTAAACATTCTTTGTTGATTTATTCCGAAGGGAATGTGAATTGCTTGCGTTGTTGGAGGTGCGCGAAATCGTCCAGCTTTTTAAAACGGATCAGTAGTTGCTCGCTTTAAAGACCAGTAGTTTTAAGATCAGTAGTTAAATGAATGCATGCTGAAAATTATGCTCTGAATTGCTTGATTACTTAGTAATTCTTAATTATGATGTGAATTTTAAAATATATATCATTTCTAAATACATACAGTACACAGTAGAGGCTAAACAAAAAACTAGCTGTTAAAATACCCAACTCACATGCCTTGTGTATGCTATAATGTTGCTATTTCTACTAGAAAGTTGACTACAATAAACAATAAAGCCTTGATGAGCCTGGAGCCTTTGCGGGTATACCCTTCAACTGGTGCGAGGGTCTCGTGTGCTGCAGACCACTAGACCCCGTGCAACCCCTCAACTGGTGCGAGGGTCTCGTGTGCTGCAGACCACTAGACCCCGTGCAACCCCTCAACTGGTGCGAGGGTCTCGTGTGCTGCAGACCACTAGACCCCGTGCAACCCCTCAACTGGTGCGAGGGTCTCGTGTGCTGCAGACCACTAGACCCCGTGCAATTCCCGTCACGATATTCATTTCTTTTACCTTTGAAAATTTACTTAATGAATTCAAGGTACACTTAATGTATTTAATGTTTAAATTAATATAATTTAGTTAATTCAATTTAATAATGTACTTAATATAGAACAGTGAATTTGATTCAGAAATGGTGTACGTAGCACTCTAATGATGTCATTTACTCGATAATAGCATACTGTACACTCTAATACTGTACGGTACACGGTAATAGCGTACTGTACACCCTAATGCTGTACAGTACACGGTAATAGTGTAATGTAACACCCTAATACTGCACGGTACACGGTAATAGCGTACTTTACACCCTTATACTGTTTAGTACACGGTAATAGCGTACTTTACACCCTTATGATGTATAGTACACGGTAATAGCGTACTTTACATCCCTATGATGTATAGTACACGGTAATAGCGTACTTAACACCCTTATCATGTATAGTACACGGTAATAGTGTACTTTACATCCCTATGATGTATAGTACACGGTAATAGCGTACTTAACACCCTTATCATGTATAGTACACGGTAATAGTGTACTTTACGCCCTTATGCTGTATAGAACACGGTAATAGTATACTTTGCATAGCAACAGTGTACTTAACACAGTGACGGGGTACTCTACACGACAAAAGTGTACTTTTCAAATAATTATGTACTTGTCCCTGTGGTAGTATACTTCACATGGTGCTGACAATATACTTCATACAGTGCGGACAACTCATGACTTAGGAAATTGAGTCTCCAGTACAAACACCGTCAAGTCTGACACGTGAGACAGCTCGTTTTCTCGGGCGTGCGTGGTAGAAACAACTAAGTTAGTCGTCAGGCCACGGAAGAAAGGAGCTAGATATTCAAGCTATTTTATACACGTGTATTACTACAATAATATTTACTTACACGATGTGTTACAATATTACCACAAGGAGCATTTTATTTACTACTAAAAAGTATTACACTACTACTAGAAAATGTATTTTATTGACTAAGAGGAAGTATTGATGCCCCTTAGTATACCCTTGATTCTTGCAGGAGTTAAAAAGTGATCAATAATGTTAAGGTAAAATTGAAGACGATGTAATTCTGAACTTTTAAAGCATACGCAACACCAGGCGCCACATTCTATAGGCAAACAGAGGTACATGTCTTTTCTAAGTTATGATTTCTACAATAAAATAAAACTATTTTCCATGTTATGTTTTTCTTTTAGGAAACGAAAGTACGTTTGCATAATTATATTTTCATGTTGGAAAGCAAACGCAGTTTCTCAATGTTATGTTTTTCAAAAGGAAAACGAAGGTATTTGCAGAGATATTTGCAAGCACCACCTTGTAACTGCAATGTCTCTTTATTCCTTAATGCAGTACAAGACACAGACGCCTGCCACACAAGAAGATCTGATTGATGCAGAGCGGAGTTTCCCAAAACAGATTTCGGTGCTGTCAGCTTCACCATTTTGCTGCCGTAAATGTTCCCTATTATACCATAGATACTTCCTATTCTGCTGTAAATATATTTCATTTTGCTGTAAATATATCTCATTCTGCTGTAAATATATCCCATTCTGCCATAAATATACCCTATTTTACCGTAAATATGCCCTATTTTACCGTAAATAATCCCTATGATCCACCATTTGCTCAGTTTTCGACTCGTCTTGCAAAATAAATATTTGACCACGTAGTTTGCGTATAGTGCAGTGTTGTGCAGTTTTATTTCAAAGAACAAGAATAAATATTCTGCAACGATGACTTCGGAGGCTATTGGTGACCGCAGTGTTGCATCACGTGAAGCGTGGCACCGAATGTCCTCTTTAAATCTGCTGGTATTTGTCTTCCAAAACGTTTCCTTTGTGTCTTCAGGTTATTTTTATTTTTTTGCATTCTTCACAGTATCGTTTAGTTGTTTGTTCCCACTAAAGTTACAAAAATTTGTCAACATGTTGTACTTTTCTGTTGTAAACTCACAAAAATAACGCGCCAAATATGTGTCAACGAAGTAACCTCTCGCTCACTTATTTCAATTATGATTTAAAGTATTTGTTAAAATCATTTATTCAAACCATGTATGCAAACCATGAACTCAAATCATGTATTCAAACCATGTTTTCAAACCATGTATTCAAACCATGTATGCAAACCATGTATTCAAACCATGTATGCAAACCATGAACTCAAATCATGTATTCAAACCATGTTTTCAAACCATGTATTAAAACCATGTATGCAAACCATGTACTCAAACCATGTATGCAAACCATGTATGCAAACCATGTATGCAAACCATGTACTATGCAAACCATGTATTCAAACCATGTATTCATTCAAATTATTTCTTCAGATCATTTCTTGGAATCATTTCTTGGAATGATTTCTTCAAATAATTTCTTTAAATGAGCATGTGTAAGAGCATGATAACGCTGCAATTAGCTCACCAGCAGCGAACAAGAAAGTAACCCACACACATTAGGTTGCAGTACACACAGCGTCGCCATGGTGATGCTACACGTCACGACTGCCAGCCACAGTTTCAGTTGACCTTGGCAGGAACTGATATTTAGAAGAGATGGCAATTAAATCCTCAATGGACCTGGTGAACGCCATGTCTGGTGTTGTCATGTCGCTGACTGCCTCGGCCATGTTTCTGAGTTACGACGACCATGGCAAATATTACCTTTTGTGTTGTAGAAATCTCTTAGATTCTTTTCTGTACCGTGTTAGGTCATGGAAAGTATTTGCTGCTATAGACAAACAGAAAGTTCGGCGAACACGTGTAGGCTTATCCAGTGTCCAAGCGATTATGTCAAAGCAAAGCTTCAGTTTAGAGACACGTCTAAGGCACCAAATTTCTTCTGTTGATCGAGGTACACCCGTCATAAAATAATTTGAGGGAAATTTACATTGTTATTAGCACGTTTTTGTGAAGCATGAGCAGTGTTTGAAAGGATAGCATTCCGATGGCAAGGGAAATAAAAATGAGTGTTGAATCATCTTCGTACAGGTCTTGTGTACGCAGCAAATTTAGTGTTACAAATAACTTGTGTCCAGAACCTTCGATGAAATTAAATCAAATAACAGTTCAAAGTGAAATATTCCATGTGATGAGATTAAGCCAGAAAATAAGTCCAGGCTTTAATATAATACACGACGACCAACACGTCCACGCGAGCAGTAGACGAACAGCGTCGACATGGCGAGGTTATTTCACGGGAAAACTCTCTGTTAAAAATGGCACGTCGAGACAGAGGTGTTATTTATAGCCATTGATTAATTAGACCGCGTTACTCAGAAGAATAGCGGTTGCTGATTGTGCGCTGCTTCTTAAATGTCTCAACTTGCTGTGTTTGTTCTCAGACAAACAGGCATGCGTGTGAAAAAGTTCACGCGTTCTATTTTCTTCTCAGACTTCATCTTGTAGTTGTTTAGATAAGCTTCTTATTTGCCTTCACTTTCTTTCCCTTGCCGGTCCACGTCGTTTTTCCGAAGGAATTTGAGCATTGGAGAGGAAGAAGCCCAATAACGAAACAAAATCCCGCATTTAGAGTAATCCTGTATCTTCGGTATCCACAAAACCTGATGTTTCAAAATGGAATTTTTCAAATGGTTTCCATAGTGAGTGACAACAAAGACACGTCAGTATAAATACATAACGTGTTTATTATAAACCGTTGATCAATTTTGATTAGTCAAATGTATCGATCTTTTATACATGGAGCTCTAATTAATGACGATAAATCTGTAAAAAGAAATTATTCCTCAGTGCTCGTAAATAATTAACATTTAAATCTAATATTCATTGACCTATGAGTTCTTCAAAGAATAATAATCGATATCGAATAATAAAAATCTTTGTAATATCACAAATCGTATTGTAAAAAATGAGTCATGAAGTTTAACTCTTTCCTCATGACAACTTATTCTGTTGCTCAGGTCGGTCGGTCGGTACCAATAAAAAAGATTTGAGAGAGAGTTTGGCACAGGGTGTACCTAAGTAAAGAGGTGAAACGGAGGGGATATTAGGAGGGGAATAGAAATGAGCGCTCTGCGCACATGTATTGAGTGGTGGGGGTTTGTCATTGGGGTTTGTTCTTGTAGGTGGTCTGCTCAGAATTGTCGTCGTACAATTAAAAGCCGTCCAGCAGGCAGGTGATAAGCCGTCCAGCTGACAGGTGATAAGCCGTCC
>VCRD01000245.1:292226-343998 GCA_006783055.1 Trinorchestia longiramus
TAAGCAGCATGAGCTAAGCAGCATGAGCTAAGCAGCATGAGCTAAGCAGCATGAGCTAAGCAGCATGAGCTAAGCAGCATGAGCTAAGCAGCAGTATTGATCTAGTGCGACAAACATGACAGGTATTTGCCGGCCTCGATATCTTGATGAATGAAGTATGATAGAAGAAGAGAAGAAGTATTTAGGTCAGCAGACAGGCATGTTGTGCATAAGGTAGTATTGGTGGCACACCAATACTACCCTATGACACCGACGAGTTTTACGCGGACAAATCTATGCTGTACGCATAAAAATGTGTTTTTCAAACGTGTTATCAAACATCGGAGAGTAACACAATCTTTGGCAACTTAAATGTACTGCGAGAGACTGTGTCTTAGTGGACCGTAATTACAGTTCATCGTATATCATCATCACAGATGATCATCTCAGGCCATCATCACAGACCATTATCACAGACCATCATCACAGATCATCATCACAGATCACCACCACAGACCATCATCACAGATCATCATCACAGATCATCATCACAGATCACCACCACAGATCATCATCACAGATCACCACCACAGATCACCACCACAGATCATCATCACAGATCACCACCACAGATCATCATCACAGATCATCATCACAGATCATCATCACAGATCATCATCACAGATCACCACCACAGATCATCACAGATTACCACCACAGATCATATCACAGACCACCACCACAGATCACCACCACAGCTCACCACCACAGATCACCACCACAGCTCACCACCACAGATCACCACCACAGCTCACCACCACAGATCACCACCACAGATCACCACAGCCATGTGACAGCAAGGAACAGTGTAATAGAGTGGAGCGGAGAGAGAGAGGGGCAGTAGGAACACAAACAGCGTCCATGTCTTCTATTAAGTGACATCGATTCCATCCGTGCAAGATCTGGGTTAAGAGAGCGTACGATATTCTGCTTTAGTGTAAAAGAAATTAACACTTATTTTATACACTGAAGTCACGAACGTACCACCAATTTTTCAAAATATAATGACAGTTAGTCGTAAAGAATGTTGTTCCATGCCAGTCTAATATTATCATAGGAACATGATTTACAAGCACCAAGAAGGTGCATATCTATGTCGCTGTACAACTCTATCTGACAAGCTCACCATACTTGTCAGGTGTACAAGTGGTACAATGTGTTGTTTCTGACCAGCTCTCCATACTTGTCAGGTGTACAAGTGGTACAATGTGTTGTTTCTGACCAGCTCTCCATACTTGTCAGGTGTACAAGTGATACAATGTGTTGTTTCTGACCAGCTCTCCATACTTGTCAGGTGTACAAGTGGTACAATGTGTTGTTTCTGACCAGCTCTCCATACTTGTCAGGTGTACAAGTGGTACAATGTGTTGTTTCTGACGAGCTCACCATACTTGTCAGGGTACGGTGGACACGCCTAACAAGTATGGAACAATTGGTGTGATGGCTTCATTTGTGACGGACCCACCAATTTGACATGAAATACGACTGGCGTAAAAGTATACCATGCTGGGATGAATTCATTGCCCAGAACAGTTAAATAAACGACAGTAAATTATGCTCGCATCACCAGCACTACCTCAGATACTGGGATTGCTAAATTTACGGTACGACAGTCTAAATCGCCGTACAACAGTGAAGCAACCTGGGACTGTTGTTACCACATACACAAATTAACTGTAAATTTGGATTCTGCAACACACAAGAGCAGTGATGCACAAGTTCAAACTAGTGCTCAATGAACGTTGCAGTGAGTCGTAGCACATATTAGGTTGTTACAAAAATAATGGCCGCTCGAAAGCCAACGCATGCTTCTGAAATCGACCATTATTTTTGTAACAACCACATATCATTGCTAGCATGAGGGCATCACGAAGCCTACTTTTGTACTCCCCTGCTGCTTGTTCTTATTATCCAGCGTCAATTATTCAATTATCAATTAATAACAATCAACCGTGGAGCTGTGTGTTTGTGTGCGCGTGTGCATTTGTATGTGTATTTGATTGTGTTTGTGTATTTTTGTGTGGTAGTGTATGTATTCATATATTTTTATGTGTGTGTTTGTGTACGTCTGTGTTCGTGTAAAGCTTGTGCAAAATAAAGAAATAATCAATCTCTTCGTATAACAGAATTTAATACAATATTAACACGTTGAGTGCGATACGACCCACCGGTGGGTCACTCAGGTTAGGTTTTGTAATTTTTTCAAAGCTTTCTAGTGACTGTGTGTACAAAGTAAAGATTTGCACCGGCTAGGTAATCGCAGGCAACGTGTTAAGCAGCAGTCCGTCTACGACCACTGTCTTCATTGCTTCATTGGCAAACTTTTTACGTTGGTGAAACTCTGCAGTTATTCTATCTAATTGCTTAAATTCCCTTAGTAATGAGAGGTCAAATTGAGACGATACATTTCTGCCCTGGTATTAGTACACAAATACGTGCGAAATAAAGTTTGATTTCATGTATTCTAAGTGAACTGCGCGCACATCAAGGATCAAGAACGGGTTTACTAACATAAACCTTCAATATTATTCCGGGGGAACTGGATCGTGACTCAAATTTCATCCTTAACTTATAAATGCCGGAATTAAATTTTGCGATGAAATTAGCACAAAATAATGAAACTTTCAACTTGAGGAATATTTAACAAGAAACAATTGACTAAAAATAGTGCGACAGGAAATTTCTCTGCGTAGCAATGGAAAACCTACCACGGAAATGTCCAACCTAGCTGCATAAATCCTTCCTAGTCCCACATTGCGAGCAGGGCCGGAACGCAAACTAGAGACTCTCGCACTCTGCTGTCTGCGGAGGATCGATCAAAGAAGACAGAAGTTGTGGCCTGATCGATGTCACGAGTGTGCAAACTCAGCCGTGTGAGGGTGTTCAATGTGTCTGTGCACAGCAGGTCATCTGAGTAGTACTGAGACTTCTTTAATATACCATGCAAGGCTAATATGAAATATTTCCATTAAGGCTGTTTAGCTGTTGAAAATTTCAGGTCTACACTGACACTGTCAAAATTTTTGAATCCAGTTTTGTCACTTGAAAGTTTGAAGTTTGTGTAAAGGCTGATTGGAGCGTTAACGTTACAGGTTTTTATTCTAAAAATGTACACATTAAACTCGGTTTTTAATAATAGCCCCAAACTTTCTATTTTTTCACGTTGCTTTAGTGCATAACTAACCTTGCAAGTTGATGAGGTTACTTCACTTGTAAAATGCAGAACTCCTAAAATAGTGTTAGCGTACATGCTATCTAGCTCCAAGTAGGACAAGGACAAAGAGTATTTTCTTGGGTCTCGCAGGGCCCTTATGATTAATGAACACTAGGAAAAGTAGGGCACATAATATCCCGCTGTAGTGCACGGGACATTATGCCGAGTTTGCACACTGCACCTTATGATCTTTAGCCTCTTAGACGCACTGGGTCAATAGAAATGTTGTGAGAATTCCTGTGTTATCTTAATGGTCGTAAGCCGGACGTGGTCATAATGCTTCACTCTTTTTTAAGAGTAGGTCAGACCTTGGCTCACGACTGTAAAATAATGTGAATTACATATGTAAAGCGTCGCGTGTTAAACATAGTCGACAATTTTTAAATACTTTCTACTTAACCCTTTCACGACCAAATTATTTTCATACTGATCAAAATATTGCATAAATTACCACGGATCTTTACTAATTATTACGTAATTTTGTTGTAATTTTGAAAAAAAAACATTTCGAATATGGGACTAAAGGGAATAATTTTTAAAGTTTGTTTGGGACATATCAACCTAACGGTAGCCAAAGGGTTAAGATAAGTAGACTAAGCTTTTAAGAAATATGGCAAAAAAATTCTCTAATTTAGCTGGTGTTAGCACAACTAACATCCTTGAACAGATGATTCAACAGAACGTCTGCCCATGTATATAATACATATATTAGACAAACGTACACTTGAATTAATTGAATATTTTCGTGAACAATAAAATCGTAAATTTCTACAAAAAGTCGCGTGTAATTCCTAAATTCGCTTGCAGTCAGCTTCTGCTGTAGTGTAGTGGTTGGTGACCTGTGCTTGTACTGTACATGTCCCTGAATTAAGTTTAAACACAGCACTCAAATTTCTCCTGCTTGTGACGCAGAGGACTAGGAAAACCGATTGACTGAATGACTATTTCCTCAAATTTTCAGCTCATTCCTACGTGTCTCTGCAAGCCTCTACCTCGAGTCACAACCCAGAAGGACAGGAACAGTTAATTGGAGGATCGTTACTAGTCTTACGATGTTAGCATTAAAAATTTAAAACGCAACGTATGTGTACTATATACTGTACTTGAATGAAAATAAGTTTATTTCGTTCTTTGTTTCTTTCTTCTTAATACTCACTATATACTTTTTCTACGACCTTTTATACACGCAGCAAAAAACTCCCAACAAACAAATCATACAATACAGAACCACATTAACACGTTGACTCCGAAGTGGTACGTATGTGTACCACTTAGGTTATGTAATTTTTTCAGATCCTTCTAGTGACTATGCTTACAAAGTGAAGTTTTACACCAATCAGGCAATCGGAGGCAACGTGTTAACTTATAGAAAAAACCGCCGTACAACTCGCAATCCAAAAGGTGCTCAGGCCAAACAGACCAGAATCACTAGGACCTGGTAATTTGTCACGTGGAGTGGGGAGCTAATCCAACCATTGGAGGTACGGAGCCTCTATTGACTACCTCATGACGGGCGACAGGCCCCAGTTTAGGGGCTGAGTTTGCCGAGCCCGCTAATCAATGAACCAATATGTCAGCTTGTTCTAATTTTTCTCTCAGGATACAAAGCAAAGCGAGCTTTTTAGGTTTCGATCATTGAATATAACATAATATGCTAGGCAATTCAGACATTCTTTGTCACAAAAGGGTTTTGATGTTTAAATCCGTTTGTGGTCAGTCCAACTGAGCAATTAAAAGCAGAGCATCGAGATCCTTAATTTTTAATCTAATCTCTAATTGGCAATATTCTTTTATTAGAAAAAAATTTAAATGGGACTGAAATTTTTCTAAAATTGTGAGTAGGTACAATTAATGGATTAATTTAGAAGCTTCTCGTTAGTTCCATCATAGATACTATTTAATTTCAAGCCAATTTCTAATGAAATTCTGTTACTTATGCTTAGTCGACGTACAATACTTTTAACTATTTAACGAAGCAAAAAAAATGAACTCGCGTTTATAATATTTCTAGCGAGACTATTCATCGCCAAAAATGTTTCCCATGGGACAACGAATAATTTAATTGATTTATTTGATTAGTGATAACTCTATGGACCCGAAGAAATGTACACCATAACAGCCCACAATCACTGAGCTGTAGCGGTCACTCACCGGCGTGACGCTGTGTTGGATTTTGTGGAGGACGCGACTGGGTGAAGCGTCCAAAAAGGGCAACCTCACAGGCTCCCTAGCAATGAAGGGCCCAGGACTGATCATTCTTGAGTGGATCGAGTTCCCTACGAGAGTTGACGGTGGGGGTTCCCCCCACTTAGAGCATAAGCCGCCTCCTCCACACACGATTTTCCACATCCCACCCTCTCTCGCTCGTGCCACCAGGTCTGCAGACCCCAGAGATGACAGACACCGTCGTTGCTTGTGGTGGTTGCTCCTTGAGCTTGACCGGCAACTCAGGCCACCGTCCAAAGCTGGGAAGTGGGTAACCTCAAGTTCTGGAAGCGTGTGGCTTGATTGAGAAGCAGGTCGCGCGTGTTGGTCAAAATGATTTTGTTGGGATGTTTGGAGGGCTGGAACGAAGTGACCCGCACTAATAAGATGATGAGTTTGGGCTTCATGCGTTGGCGAGGGCAGAGTCGGTGGCTCTCCAAGACCGAGTCCGACGAGGAGGAATGGGGCGTCGGCAGGAGGTGGGGATGCGGAAGGTACGCTCTGGACTTCAGAGATGGATGTGGGGATTCGCTCACTTCCAATTCGAGGAGATGCTTTTATTCCCGATTCTGAACCGGGCATAGTCGGGCATTGTATTTGAAATCTTGCGCAGTATGGTCACCAAACCGTGTCGACTGATTCTAACCGTTTTTTTGGTCTGGCTGGAATAGTAAAGTTGAACTAATTCTTCAGGAGATATCTCCAGAAAAATGCCTAGTCAAAACACATTTCTAGTATGATTTTCATTTTATAATAAGATATTAATTTTATGTTTATTACCCATTCAATATGAAAGTTAAGGCGGAATACGAGTAAAATAAGTCAAGAAATGTCCTGGCAATACGAATATTTTAAAATTTAACGTAAAATTTTGACAAGTAGGTACAAATAGCGAAATGCATATACTCTCACTGGCCGTTTGTAGTAGTAAATGCAAATAAATTCAGTATATAGAAAAAACTGTACTTTTAAGAAAATGTATGTTTGTTGATGAAAAGCTAATGCTACTTGCCTATTCAGTAGCAACATTCATTTACTGACAAACGCGAATAAGAAAGCTAATCTTCATTTACTGAAGGCTCACGTGATTGAAGTCGTATTTAATGCATTATAAATTATCGTTCTAGATTTCAGTACTTAATGTTACAGAACAGAGCTTCAGTCAGAGGAACCCGCAGTTTCCAGTGCTGTTTTCCCCCATCGGTTATAAGAAAACTTAAATATTTCAAGCGATCAGCAATGAATCCATTTATATATGCTGAAGTTTACGTAGGGTCCGTAGGAAAATTTCACCGGCCGTTAACGATCTGGACAGAGGGAAGTTACCTGCTTCTGAAATTCACGCTACAACTCATGGAGCGCACGACCACGCACTATCACTTGACGGTGGTCAGCAAGGTACTAAAACATCGACACCTGACATTCCCAGCTTTCCTTGGGTCACCTGTGTGGTATTCGTCGCTGTGGGAGTCACCCTTCCGAGCCTCACGGACCGCGACTAGTGGTTGCAGAGGTATTGAGTTTTGTGATTATTCAGTTTTTCTGAGATAGTCTTGTGGTCATCATTAAACTGTGAGTCGTCTATGTCAATACATTTTCTTCTGCAAGACGCTTTGGAACACTCACTATCAATTCTGTTGCTTAATAGAATAGAATAAGACAATAGGAACGATCCGTTTGGCCCATTCTTGGTTCAATACTAAAGTCCCATGCCGTAACGTAAGCCGTAATATCAATATGTAGTGTATATTCTGGTGCAACAATGACGGATTTTGTCCTGGAATTGTGCCAGTTTGTCTACAAAATACTATTTGATCTATCTGTGTAGACATCGCACAGAAAGTTAAAGTATAAAGTACTATAGCGCACCGCTAGCTCACACTACAATACGGGACTCTGGGACTATAACTAATGTCGTTTCTGAGGAAGGCTCTGCAGCACCATGATGGTATCAGTGATACACCAGACAACACAGCGCGAACAGTTAAATTCTTGGATACAGACGACACGATGTCCACTCTCGCAGAATCCCACAAACGAGATAAACTACAAAATTCTGTTCTTTAAAGCAGCTTTGTGTACTTGACCACCACTGGAATACTCGTTGTCAAAGGTACCCGAAAGTTGCTACGTACAAGCACTCAACTTGAAGTAAAACGCTCAAACAAGCAAGCATGCAAGTACTCAAGTACTCAACGCCAAGACTTCGACAAGAGTGACGAAAATAATTAAGTCAAAACTATGTGGGCAAGATAAATATGTGTTTGCGTATTTATTTCCTTTGTTTGCCTCCTCTGGTTGGGTACATTTATTATGAATTGCATGTACTGCATAAAATTGCAAATTAATTCGAGACTATACATATTTCGAATATACGAAATATTCGAATATTTGTTGTTTTATGGTCAAGGATATTGGAATGGCTCAGGGAAAAATACAAAGACCGCTTTGACAATTTAGTTCTTGTAGGCTTGTAATGAAGCGATGCTCAGTGAGAATTATCCAAATTTCTGTGCTAGCTGGTCGGTCATAGTTTTCATTGCATTTTGAAGCATAGAATTAGACGAATTTGGAGCAAGAATTAACTACCTCGTTGTTGCTGTTCTGTACAATAGTCGACTTTCATGAATCACGTACAAATATTCAGGTGCAATTCCAATCTCCAGTGGACAATGGCGTACAGAAACTCAGGGTAATGCCAATCACTAGCAGACAATTGCGTCTGCTAGTAGAAGGATTTTGTACACAGATACAAAATCCTTCACTCGCACATCATAAGCCCGCCAAGCACTTGCTAGAATCCACAGCCTTGAACGTTCAAAGAAGACATTTGCTGCAGATTATTCATAGCGATGAATAGAAAGTAGAAAACAAATGAAAAAATTTAATGTGAATCGAAAATACTTTTCAAATAGCGTTAAATGTGCGTGTTCATGTGTGCATGATACACAAGCTATGTCTTTTGTTCCTTGATGTGCAACAGCCAGTTCCATCATTCGACTTGAAGAGTCAACTAGTTAAGGAAAGTAATGTTAGTACAAACGACAATTAATAACATATGAGCGTTTTTCTATTCCTCCTTGTGCAATCACAACATACGAGCAATATACGAGCAACATACGAGCAACATACAAGCAACATACGAGCAACATACGAGCAACATACGAGCAACATACGAGCAACATACGAGCAACATACAAGCAACATACGAGCAACATACGAGCAGCATACGAGCAACATACGAGCAACATACGAGCAGCATACGAGCAACATACGAGCAGCATACGAGCAACATACGAGCAACATACGAGCAACATACGAGCAACATACACACCACAGCCAGCTCGGTCATACCGTTTAAAGTAATTAGCCGTTCCTGGTCAACTATATAAATAAGAACTCTGTTAGCGCAAGGGACAATTACAAATGCATACGTATAGCGTTGTTCATGCATCTGAAAGCAAAGGAATTACTTCGATATTAAGATGACTGATTTCAGTGGTTCTTTCAATCAGGTAAATTGGCTGAGTCGCCTCAATTTCATTCTTCCATGCAGATAATAATGTGAATAACTTACTTTAACTTCATTATTTATTGTAAACTCTGATCCCTGACTATATGTTAGTTCATGAGTCATCATACTTGTTGGAGCCCTTGATAAAGTAAGATGTATTTTATAGCTTGTATTTTCATCTACAGCTTTCTTTTAACCCTGAATTTCTCAGACTCTGAATTTTCACGAGCTGAGTTTTGCGACAGTTGATGAATAGACTTCGAATTTTTAACAAGTTTTTGCTATCGGAGGTACGATCTCACTCATGGAGATGCAGTACATTCGTTCATGGTATACTTTCAAAGTGATAATGCATTTCATTTTAATGTGATCGTGTATTTCATTTTCTAATTAATCGTGTAATGCGTTTTTTTAATTCATCAAGTAGTTCATTTTTTAATTCTTCACGCTGTCCATTTCCGAGTTGATTGTGCAATCTATTTCCGAATTGATGATGCATTTTCGAATTTATGGTGCGATTCATATTCGAATTACTCGTTGAAAGCTAAAAAAAACATCAAACGTGGCATTGACATTAATCAAGACTAAGGTCAATCAAATTGTCATAATCCCACGTTACATTAGTCAAGTATTAATTTTCCAATTTTCTACGATCTCTCCTAGTTATTCGTGTGGAAGTGAGGGCAGTACAGCAAACATAATTTTATCTTTAAATATTTCTTATTTCTCACAATTGGTGAAACTGGAAGTCATAAAAAACTCGGTACCTCACAGTGACCTCCAGCACACTCGTACATCAACTCGTCACAGTTTGTTACAAGAAAGATCGTAGATCAACTTGTCTCAGTTTGTTATTGGAGAGAGCGTAGATCAACTCGTCTCAGTTTGTTACAAGAAAGATCGTAGATCAATTCGTTACAGTTTGTTATTGGAGAGATCGTAGATCAACTCGTCACAGTTTGTTACAAGAGAGATCGTAGATCAACTCGTCACAGTTTGTTATTGGAGAGATCGTAGATCAACTCGTCACAGTTTGTTATTGGAGAGATCGTAGATCAACTCGTCACAGTTTGTTACAAGAGAGATCGTAGATCAACTCGTCACAGTTTGTTACAAGAGAAATCGTAAATCAACTCGTCACAGTTTGTTACAAGAGAGATCGTAGATCAACTCGTCACAGTTTGTTACAAGAGAGGTTATAGATTAACTCGTTGCGTCACAGTTTATTATTAAAGAGGTCGTAGATCCACTTGAATATCACCTCGGTAATGCATATTCATGCATTAACTTGTTTGGAAATAAAATAATTTTTTTATTTCAAATGAACGCGATCCCATGCGCTGTAGATCTATGTACTGATACATAGATCTATGCGATACAGTACTGTGTGATACGTGCGAGTGATGTTAATTCATTGTTAATAAATGTTAATACTATCACATTATTTCTTAAAGTAGAGTTACTTGGCCACTGACCTCATAAGGTGCGGTGTGCAGTGCTGCCTCGGACAGGGACTTATTCCTCTGCAGTCCCTCGTCTGCGAGCAGCAACCTCGTGTGCAGAAAACTCAGTTTTAGCACCGACTATTGCACGCTCAAATGTTCTCATTAGTCGACCATTATTAACAGAATATTTGCATTAACTCAAAAACTAGGAGCTTATTTTTACCTCTCAATTCAAACTCAAGGCATAGTATAAGGCTATGCAGCTCAGAGCTGCTGTCGTCTCGTATTGAAGGAAATAATTTCCACTGAAGACGGTAATCTGCTTCAATGCCAGTATTTTATCGTGTGATTTTTGTAAGACATTTATTCGTCATGCGACAAGGCTAAGATCCCTTTTGGGGTCCTTATTGAGGTGGTGGTTTATGAACACATGTGAAAACTGCGTAGAATTTTTTTTTAAAGATCTAGGATAAATTCCTTGGTACAAGCTCATCAAGATAATAAAGAAACAAGTAATTTTTGCCAAATTTATTAGAACAACAGTTATAAAGTTGTCTGCTATTATCTCTAATTATTGAAATCATGTGTGATATATGGTCCTCTGAAGAGGGAGGGGGAGAGAAACAGGTCTGCATTAATATCATCAGCCAGTTTTTCCGTAAATCGTTTCACTTCCAGCCAATTTATTTATTTATTGTTTGTTTATCAGATTGATGTTCAATTCCTACATAACCTGTATTTTCATCTTTTATACTTTTGTAGTTCACATCATGCAATGAAAATGCCATTTCCGGGAGACGTTTATGCGTGTTTGAGTCTGAAAAAGACTCATTTTAACGACATCTCTTATGTGTGTGTACACGTCTCCGTCGGTCTTACGTGTACACAATGTGTTGCGCTTTGCAAACTGAATTCTTAAATGGGATGTGATGTAATGCCTATTTACTACTACTATATCTATCAAATATGAAACCAATATTTACTCGTACGAACCAGGTCCGCATTCACCTTGGTAGAGTAAGGCTCCTTATTCGTCCAGCGTATTATACTTCACAGCCAGTGTCATGTCGCTCCTTAGAAACGAGTTTGATCGACTACCTAACATTGCTCGAAGGTTTTCTTATTCATCATCCTTTTCTCATTTACCATCCTTTTTTACTAATTATTCTTTTCTTATTTATCATTTTTCAAATTCATTAGGTGTACAAATTCTCACACAATCGACTGAACCAACATTGTATCTTTCACATTCATTGTGCGTGAAAATTCTCAAGAAATTGCTCAGCATTTTTCGACAGAAATATCTACCAATAGAAATGCAACGCTTCGATGTAACCAGCATCATGAGCAGAATTTTACCATGAAATTGTGCTATGGTGTCCACTAGTTTCAGAGTTTTTTTTAAGGATTATGATTACGTGCGGCTTAACGCATTTAAGCTGAACACTACAGTAAATTGTGACCAGTATTGTACTGGTGCATGTAGAACCCAACACGACCAGTATTGTAGTACAGCATATCTACAAATACAGGTATTAAAACAATAATTTATAGAAATCGCTATATTTTCATGAACAAGGGTAGCAATGATACGCCATAAGTTGGCTTTGGTGCTTATTGCTTTAAATGTTCAAAATGCCCTCCAAGCTGACCTCTACTCAGCTTTGCTCTTTTATTGGTGTGGCTTGTCATATCTCTGACATCCTTCTCACTCATGCTGGCTGTGAACTTGTGAAGTCCTCCACAAGACGTTTCAACTCTGTCAGAGATCGTGGTTGACGTCTGAAGATGTGTGCCATGGCTTGGCTCAGAAAGAGAAATCAAGGGAGAACAAATTTGACGAGTATGGGGCCAATGGTTATCCGACCGATGTAAAATCAATGTGTCACCAGACTTGGATTCCAGGAACTAGAGACTCGGGACTGTCACTTGACAGTTGGTGCCGTCTTGTTACAACCAATACTGACATCTGGAGGCCGTAGCCTTAACTGCCTGCCTGACTGTATTTTTCAAGGCTTTCTCCAGGTTCAGAGTTGACTGACACTTCAAACAACAGGGAGGATCCTCATATCCAACGTACTCATCCAGGACATAACTTTTCTTCCATGAGCCTTCTTGCACTCGAGTGTGTGGGTTTGTTGGGACTTGGTACCTGCTGATTTGTATGGTTGGTGCAAAACGAACCATTTTTCATCTTCATGGATTACACACTGGAATGAGTTCTCGAAACTGAGCCAAAAAAATGCAGGTCGGCAGCCTGGGTTCCTTGTCTGTAGAACTAAGAATTTGCGTCAGGTGCGGCTTGTTGGTTTGAGATATTTTCTCATAATTAACCAGAGTGTTCCATAGTTTGAACTCAACATGTTTGCAGCATGGCTAACGTGGGATTTTGAATTTTGTTAAAAAAAATTCTTTACTGTCTGTCCGTTCTGTAATGCCCCAAACGTTTTGCTAGCGAAGACCTGAGGCCGAACTGAAGGTGTTTAACGGTAGAAAATTCAATTAAATGTTAGAATATTTGGCTCCGGATGTGGCTGGTTGGGGAATAATTTTATCCTGAAAACGTTTTGGATCCGCTTGATGATCTGGCGCTGTCTGAATGTGAAGATGCAGGTTTCCATTAACACAAATTGCATCAGTATTAGCATCTTCAAAAAAATATGGTCCAATGATCCTCGAAGACGTGATGCCACACCATACTGTGTTACTTTAGCTGAGTGAAGTGGGCGTTCATAAATTTCTTTTAGATTTTCTGAAGCCCAAAATCTGCAATTTTGCTTATTAACAAAACCATTGAGGTGAAAATGTGCCTCATCAGTTATTATTAAATTCTTTACAAAGTTTTCATTTCTGCAAGCTGCAGAAATCTATTTGCAAAATCTAATCGCTCTGGTAGTCCGTAGGATGGAGTTCTTGAGTTAATTGAATTGTATATGGATGATACTTTAGAATTTAGATCTTTTACCAAAATACGTTGCAGTGAGGTACGTGACATTCTCAGTTGAATTGAACGTCTCCTAGTTGACGTTTTGGGTCGATTAGCAAAACTTGTTGCAACAAGCTGAATTGAAGCACCAGTTCGTATGGTCCGTGGCCTGCCACAACGTTGTCTGTCTGCTGTTGTCCCAGTTTCTCTAAATTTCAACACCAGTTTTTTATGCAATTCTTCGAAAGACTTCTTTCAATACCATCAATATTCTTGTAATTCCTCTGAACTGCAGTAACCGAACAATTACATCGGAAGTAAAGTTCCACTATTTTGCTCGTTGTTCCATTGCGTAGCGATTCATTTTGAGGGGTGGATTTTATGAATTTTTGGGCAATATATTGTGATTGTCGGTAGATGTGATGCGCTGGTAAAAAACTTTGAAATCTCCTCATTTATTCTGAATTAACCAAATATCTACACCATTTGTAGTTTTATAGCTATAATACTTTTAATAAGGTACCTTACTTATGGGCCATCGTGTATAAGTGCCCGACCTCTGTAGTAGCATAAATAACCCGGTTTTATCAAAGTATATAGAGAATAAATATTTGTTACGAATTATTGTTTCCAAATTACTATGTGTAAATCACACTGTAGGGCGTACAGTCGTGTAACACAAACAGGTAGCAGTGTATGCAAGCTGATGGGCTCATGAATGCTACAAACACTGAACCCACACCCGTACGAACTGGTGAGTAACGTTGAAAATTGAGCACTTGTTTAATTTCGTTTAATTCGGTATTAAGTCAAGTGAGTGTCGCTCTTGTTTTCTCTCGTAACTCACGATAAGAATGTGTACGAGATTGAATCGCATTCTCGTTTACTTTCATTCATTTTGGTATAAATATGAGTGAGTGACATTCTTATTTACTTTCATTATTCACGGTGTGCTGGTATATGAATGACTGTTTCGTTTACATTCATTAAATCACGATGTGCTGCTAAATAAGAGCCGCTCTCGGAGACAATGCAAACATCAGAATGTTGTTATAGTATTAATTATGTTGGGTTGACGTCGCTAAGACAAGTTGTGCCTTATTTTTGTACTACCTATCGTATGAACCTTACATTCGAGCTTTAATTTATTAGCAAGTTATAAAACAAAAGCTGATCCCACTTATCTTTGAATATCATCTCAAAGACAATTCCGAAAGTAAAGGTTCAATGAAAATTAGGGAAATACACAATCCCCTAAGATACCCATCTAGTAATTCACTGCATCATCTTTCAAGGAAAGAACTTCACCATATTCCCCTCGATAGGTTTAAACACGTTTGTTGCGATTGCTTGATTGGTGTAAAACTTCACTTTGTACGCATAGTCACTAGAAGGATCTGAAAAAATTACAGAACCTAACCTAAGTGACCCACCGGTGGGTCGCATCGCAACAAACGTGTTAAAAGCTTCCTGAGGCTAGACACTTACCTGGTCATAGGAGAATATCTGCCCAGAGTTCCGTCACGGAAGTCCACTGGGGAGAGGACTCGAGTGAAGCCTAGACTTGAGAGGCTGGAAGAGAAGGCAAGGGAACTGGGCAGCGTCTGGGACAGTAGAGATGGGGACCCAGCAACCTGGGTTGCTATAGGACCACTCACAGACCCCAGTGAAAGCCCACCCATGCCTCCCAGTATCCAGTCTACGTCAGCCCCTGTGTGGAAAAAATAGGGTCAATTTTGTCTTCTTTAAGCGGGTGCTTGATTTAAGCTTTGTTTAAGTTAAGCGAAAATAGGTATTGTTGCTGGAGTTTTATAAAAATATGCATTATTGTTGCTTCAGTTGTGTAAAAATAGGTGTCATGGTTAATTCACTTCTGTGACAATGAGTATCATTGTTACTTCAGTTTTGTAAAAATAGGGGTCATGGTTACTCCACTTGTGTGAAAATATGTATCATTGCTGCTTCAGTTATGTAAAAATAGGCGACATTGCCGTGTTGCTTACCCTAGTGTATGCACCATCTAATAATTCATTAATAGAGTTTTAAAAAACCTGAATATACATATATGCTGTTTTATGAATCCTTACTATGCAGGAAATACAAATATATTTTCGTGTCAGTTTCTTCAAGTGTGAGTTAGGGTATCTGTAAGAGAAGCGAATGACTGTGAAATTATTCTGGCAATGATTCAACTAAGCACTTGCAAAAAATGTCACGAATGTACAACATTAGTGTTTTCGGTGCTCTGGGCAAGGATTTTATAAAGGTTTCTCCTATCCATGTCAGATGCTTCAAATTACAAGTTATTATGATATCAAAACATGCTAAACACATGGAAAACTATTCAGTCACAACATAGTTCAATGCCTGCATTTGAACACCAATAAATACAGTGAGCAGCAGTTCTTGTTCAACGCGTATGTAATTCTTCGTTGTAAAATGTTCTTTCCTACTTTGTAAAATGTGGTTTTGTTGTAATGAAACTGACACGTAAATAATAAGAGCAGCAAACCTTTGGGGGCGGGGGTTTGTGCTGTACGGGGGGCATGGGGGATGACGGCGTACTCCAGTAGCCCTTCGTGCGTGATCCGAGGCAGCGATCGCCTGGCGAGACGCGCCTGTACAGCCGCCACCAGGCTCTCTGCACCCTCCTCTTCCTGATGCAGTAAACAACTTTGTTACCTTCACACTATTAGGTGTTCACAAGGCTCTCTGCACCCTCCTCTTCCTGATGCAATAAACAACTTTGTTACCTTCACACTATTAGGTGTTCACAAGGCTCTCTGCACCGTCCTCTTCCTGATGCAGTAAACAACTTTGTTACCTTCACACTATTAGGTGTTCACAAGGCTCTCTGCACCGTCCTCCTCCTGATGCAGTAAACAACTTTGTTACCTTCACACTATTAGGTGTTCACAAGGCTCTCTGCACCGTCCTCCTCCTGATGCAGTAAACAACTTTGTTACCTTCACACTATTAGGTGTTCACAACGCTCTCTGCACCCTCCTCCTCCTGATGCAGTAAACAACTTTGTTACCTTCACACTATTAGGTGTTCACAAGGCTCTCTGCACCCTCCTCTTCCTAATGCAGTAAACAACTTTGTTCCCTTCACACTATTAGGTGTTCACAAGGCTCTCTGCACCGTCCTCCTCCTGATGCAGTAAACAACTTTGTTACCTTCACACTATTAGGTGTTCACAAGGCTCTCTGCACCGTCCTCCTCCTGATGCAGTAAACAACTTTGTTACCTTCACACTATTAGGTGTTCACAAGGCTCTCTGCACCCTCCTCCTCCTGATGCAGTAAATAACTTTGTTACCTTCGCACTATTAGGTGTTCACAAGGCTCTCTGCACCGTCCTCCTGATGCAGAAAGCAATACCGTGGTGCCTGCAGGCTATCAAATTTCTTACACAATCAAGTACGACTGAATCTCGAATTTATCGTATGTAGTTATTTTGAGGGTAAGGTGAGGCAAGTTAGTGCCTTCACTTCAAGACCTCAAATTCAATATAAATAGTGGCCCAAATTTTTTTGGAACAAGTTTTTGACTTGATGCATTCGGCTTAGAATCTCAAATTCAATATAGATAGAGACACAAATTCCTTAGCCTCCTTAGGATCTCAAATTCAATACAGATAGTAGTAATTTTTTGGTGAGCAAGTTTCCCCCTTAATGGAGTCTACGAATGATCTCAAATTCAATGTAGATAGTGGCATAAATTCCTTACTGTGCATAGTATCTCAAATTCAATACAGATAGTGATGCAAATTATTTTTAACGCAAGTTTAAGTCTCGGAGTTGACACCGTCAAATTAAGACAAGAATCGTGTTAGTGTTGCCTAACACTAGTGACAGTGTTGTCTAACTCAAGACCGTGCGTCTCGTGGGTGAACTGCACCAATTTGACACAATTGTAAATATAATTTGAAGGTGCAGCGGCAAAGATAGCCGCTGATATCAAGCGTATGATTGAAATGTATTACAGCGGTCTGTAAGAGAGCTGCTGATATCAAGTGTATGATTGAAATGTATTACAGCGGGCATGATGACCCATTAGAATATCAGTTTGAAAATACATATTGTTGACATTGAATTCGTTATAAAGACATATTTGAACTGGCATAGCTATTCAGGTGCACACTGGCCTGAAATGACGTAGAATACTACTGACGTAATAATTTATTACAATACATTCCTTGTACACGCATATGATTCATCGCCCATATCTTTTACTGCTCGTGACTTACAACATTCCAAAGCAAAATCATTTTAAAATAGTTCAGTTTTATTTCTTACAGTCGCTTGTACGAGGTGCAGCAACATAACACATTTATTTTTCAAAGCAAAGTGCTTTAGAAAAAGGAAATTATGTTTGCTGCATTCTGAAGTTCCTGCATCTCTTCCCGTAAAAACAACAGGATATCAAAGAGGTTAGACAATTTTTAAAAGTTGTTAAGCTACGATAAATTTTTATGAATTGATAATCTAAGTGTCAAAAATAATTTCAAAACTCAAATCATAAGCACTGAGACACTTCTATTTTCCTCTAATAACGATGTTAGAATAATTAATCCACATTTTCGGTTGAGTGAATGAAAGAAAGTTATCGCTGAGACAGACCTTCCCTCACCTCCAGCTTCTCCACGAAGTTCATGAGGCTGGGCAGTTTGTTGGCGCCGAGGAACTGAGCGATTGTCGCAAGGGCCTCCAGCGACGCTTGACGCACCCTTCTCTTCGGGTCCACTAGGCACCGAACAACTCGTTCCCCTATGTCCTGCAAGGCAAAATCTGAGCTGGGGAAGGTGAGGAGGGCGACCACCAGCAGATTGATGCAGTCTTCCCTCACCCTGGAGTTGCGGTGGCTGAAGTGGTCACACAGCAAGGGTATGGTGGTCTGTGGGGTGGAACACTGCAGTAGCGTGTGGTACACCTTCACCCCCTGAATACGTACCATGACACGAGGGTCCCCCACGTGCCGCACTACACACCACAGCAGTGCTGGCACGTGCGGAGTAATGGATGGACCCAGCACCTTGATCACCGTGTTGATCACCTGCCCAAACAGCATACCAGTCAGAAAATTTCAACGAGAACAACTGTGTAATCATTTTTAGACATTTTACTACGACATAAAATTTCAGTGTTGTGTTTTTACCAAGGTTGTTGAGCAATTTTGGAATTACGAGTTTTTTTGGTCAGTTTTCAATTTTGAGTTTTCGATAATTATCTCTTAGCAATTAACATTTTGGAAAGCAGAAATGAGATAATTTTTTAGCAGGTTCTTTTAAAATCTGTAACTACATTAAATACTAAGATATAAACAATGTTCTACGGAATCAAAGTTTTAAATCTAAATATCAGTTTCTCGCCCGAGCAGTCATAAATGAAATTAAGTGTATTCGTCCAGTCATGGCCTTCAACATGCATGACGAATTCGAGGTCTTACATTAATTTCTGAATGGGATGTGTATCAGTAGTACGCACATATTCATGAGGAGACGAAATTAAGGCCTCATGCAACAGCAGCATACTTTTAAAAACATCTAACCTACTGATATACAGTGCATGACGTTAAATATTCAGCGCACGCAAATGAAATACTTTCTCATGGTACGGTCCTTAACAATACATTTATGTAGAACCTACTTCCAAGGAACTATAGATGCACGAACTAAATACTCTTAGTAAATGGCAAAAATAAATGTTAGTACCTACTACCAAGAAACTAACAAACCTGTTGAGGCCAAATCACGTGACCAGAGTAAAGTGAAATGTTGCAGAGCGTGACCCAGTGCGGTGTTATCATACAGGTGAGTTACAGACTCAAGCGGTCGTTGTACTGTTGCCAACACCGTCGCGTGTCCTGCAGCAGTGGGCAATTTTGGGTAGGGACGGAAAAATTATGTCCCTTTTTCATCGTTAAAAACTTTACGGGAACTGAAAACTTAGTACAGCAGAACAGTTGAGAAGACAGAGCATCAACAACATAGATACCTGTAAGCTGAGGTCCACGACCTGGAAACCACAGTCTTGGAGCAAAGTTTCTTGGATACTTGGATATCTGTAGGCTGGAGTTGACGATCTGGAAACTGCAATCGGGACCTAACGTTTCCAGTATACCTAAATACGCGGGTAACTGAAGGCTGAATTTTATGACCTGGAAACTGCTGTCGTAACCTAACTTTTCCAGAATACCTGGATATGTGGATACCTGGAGGCTGGCATTGATGACCTGGAAATTGCTGTCTGAACCTAACTTTTCCAGGATACCTGGATATGTGGATACCTGGAGGCTGGCATTGACGACCTGGAAATTGCTGTCTTAACCTAACTTTTCCAGGATACCTGGATATGTGGATACCTGGAGGCTGGCATTGACGACCTGGAAATTGCTGTCATGGCGTAGTGTTTCCAGGATCTGAAGCAGCTGCGGGAGGTGAGGCAGCAACGCTGGCAGAGACACAGGACCTGACAGCAGCGTCAGCAGCTCCTGGCAGCCGTCAAACCGTACACGCCAGTTTTCCTGGAGGAGTAAATTTGAAAATATTAAATGGCAACGTGCTTTTTACTCCAAGCTTTTTTTGGGGGAATAGAATTTTTAAATGAGATCAATTAAGTTTTATATTTTCATGTTAGAAGCGGAGTTTAAACTTTCATTAGAATTTCATTTGGATGCTGTAGGCGTGTTTAGATGGTCATCATAAAATTTGTTGTCAACTTGAAACTAACTTACAAAGAGACGCTTTCTTGAAATTTAGAAAACGTACAATTTTCTCCATGCTGACCCAATTCATGAGAATACAAAACTACATGTGTAGGGAGAATCAAGTCATTTCACCATTATGAAACCAAAATGTAAGAAAATATACGCATGCTGAGTCTCAATCTGCATGTAACACCAATATCGGAAGAAGCTTCATTATGGCGTAGAGGCCGCTTGTGTACAGAAAGCAGGCCACATTGCACATGAGCGATACAGCAGCTCATGTGTGCCAAGTTCATTGTTGTTTTTTTACGCAGTTTCATTAAAGTTTCTATTTTCGCCGCATATTCAATTTTGTAGGAGAATCATATTTATAAGGTATACAATATTGAAATAAATATTAAATATTTGTAACAAGTTAAGCACCCATGTTTTCTCGGTGCACTTGCCTTGCTGCCATAAGCTTTCAAAGGTCATGATGTCACCTTGTCAGAGCCTTGTGGCATTTTGTAAGGCAAGGCACTTGTCTCTTCCTGACATTGAACTTTCCGACACACATGCCTTAAATATTCAAAGCTCTTCTCCCTCTTGCTCTATTGTCTTCTGTCATGAAATGTCAGAGACGACGGCGATGAGGAATTTTTTTTGAATATCCTTACTGTCTGAACAACGAATTTTCAACCGGCATTCTGCAACAATCGATCATGACCTCCAAGCTGGCTCGTTGTTAAGCGCATTTTTCGTCCTAAATGAGATCAAAGTCACAGACAAATAAATCCTAATCTTTTATTATGTCGTCTTTGAGACCCCTCAGCTTGAGGATGCGTAGTGTCTATCCTCGTCGTTGTATAATAGGGCGTTTATGCTGCACAGAAGTAGTGTATGCATTGTATTGCTGGTGAAATTTGTTGTCGGCTTGCTTTACAGTTAAACGCATGCCTACCTGTCTCCTTCAAAAGTACCACAATTTCCTAAATAATAATATTTAATAATATTATTTTTTCTTTTCCGTTCTTTTCAATAATATCACAGTGGAGTTTTTATGCCGTATTATTCTGTTTCTGTCTAATTCTTGATGTCTTCGACTAATTTCAATGCGAAACTTCTCTTAATGCATAAAAAAGTTTATAAAGTGCAACCTCCCTTACTATATCTTGATATCGCCTTGTAACACTTGAATTTTTAGTTCAATTCAAGTCAAGATCTCTTGATCACTTTTATAAGCTGATATTGACTTCTAGAGCTTTGTTTCTAGTGTCGGTTGACTTCCTATGACCCTAATCCCTCACTATGTTATTTCTCTTCTTGTCATATTCATGTGATGTGAGTTGATGTCATGAAATGCTAGCAAATGCTCTACTGTACTGAAACATGTGCTTTCAGCCTAATAATATTTTTAAAATTCTCAGGAAAAACACAACTTTGGACTGCAAGTGAGATGAAAGAACCTCTTGGGCAGTACATGTTAAAGGTGCGCGTACACATCATGCAAACCTGAATCTAAAGTAGTCTATTCAATGTGATCTGTCGAGTATGAGTATAAGTATTTTCTAGTTTGAAATACTAAAATTAAAGCTTGTGATTTAAAAAAATGTACTCACGTCTCTAATAGATAACATTGCCATTGCAAGTCTCTGAGAGCATTGCAGTATACCTTTATTTGAAGGGTGGAAAGCACTAGTGGACTACTTGCATTTTTTCCCACAGGAGAAAATGCAAGTTGTCCACTAGTGCTGTCCACCCTTCATTTTATGATTAGGCCGTTTTAAAGATAATTTGTTCCCACACTTGCGAAAATTGGCCTTCTGAAGTGACTATGTAGCTTAGAGTTAGGGAAAACATATTTAAATATTTGAAGCGATCTCCGTAGACTTTAGTTTATAGGTGTGTTTTGTCCACTATTAGATCTGAGTGTTTTCTGATCTGCTTTAGTTCTGCTTTTATAGTTCTACTACACTTTCATTTAAACCCGAACACTTTGAACACTATTCCTGCACAATTTACCTGTTATATCATTGATTTGAACTCCTAGTTTACTGACAATTAGGCCCCATCTGTGGTTTTACAAAATTAGTAGAATCGCTTCACCTAAACAGTGTTCTAAACCTGATACTTTTAACCTGCAGTACTTCAGACTGTATCAAGGACGATGCTCAAGTAAAGTGTACTTTTAAATAACCAAGAGCAAAAAATACGAGAGATAAAATTTTGGGGGCAATTTTATATAATGAATGGTAAATAAATTTTATTGTAGTGATATTTGTATTTTACCTATAATTGTTACATGGTTCTAATTTAACGCCTGAAATTTAACTTTAAAACAATGCGCCACACGAAGGAGCCACGAACAAAAACTGAAAGTTTTTTCCGATATAATGGATCTGGAATTACGGTACAAATAAACTATATGTACTTTTATAATGCTGAATGTCCTTACGAAACTCGTAGGAAAGCTGCAGAGTTGAGAGAGAGCTGGATACCATAATGCAAGTGAAAAGAAATTGAATTTCCTCAGAAAAATAATGCAATAGAATGATTTCTTGTATTTCTTAAGCTTTATCCTTGTTGCTATCAAAGCTATCGATTAGAAGAGTGTGACACAGGGACGGACAGACAGACGGAGGGACGGACGGACGGACGCGGCTCTTATTATAGTATAGATATGTAGATGCTCGATAACACGAGTCTAGAGCAACTTTATGGCGTAGCTAAAGTAAATCAAATATTTTGTGGGCAATGTAGTGCACAAACCGTATTAAATACATTGAAAAAAATTTAATAAATAGTATGAAATGTTTGTGATAAAAATAACGTTATTCTTCAATTGCGGTGTCCACCACTATTGCACTATTCACTTGTGATGTCCATCACTAGGAGCATTAGGACACCATTATACTAATTAATCTATTGCTCTAGAAAGCTTGCACGCACTGAACAGTTGCATATGCATCAGCAAGCTCGGGACGTGCTGGTTCCCAGCTCACAACAATATTGCTAACACACAGTCGTGTTGTAGCTTGTAGTTTGTTCCTGTGAAAGGACCAATACCCCAATATTCGTCCTCGAATGCTTTCAATTCGTACTCCTAATAGATGGCTTACCCTAACGAATAGACACGCTCCATTAGCTAATCAATTAGATGTTCTACATCAATTTTCCAAACGCTGGAACTCACTGCGTCGGATTACCGTAACTTGTGAATCATGTCATATTTTACTTCTACACGAACTCTCCTTAACTTCTTCTTCATTAACATTAGTCAGTTTGAAATATTAGGCTCCCTAACTCACCTCACAGTTCAGCAGAGATCTTTGTGAACGTAGCTTGCAAGGACCGAATAGTTGGGAGTTTAGAAATGCGTCTACTGCTTAGTTAGCTCTCACTGCTCAATGCTTGTTGGAAGCCCAAATGTCCTGGTCGTTTTTACAATGATTCATGAAAGAACAAAAGCTCAATTTTGCAGAAAAACATTTGTCTCATTTCCTCCATTCTGTTATTAATTACAGTTTTCCCAAGCATTCTAATGTATTCGGGGCTCATCTATTTTGACAAGGGCTTCGATCTTCAGCTTGTAATTACGTAGACGATCGCGCAATTGGTTTTAAAAGATTGCTGAAGTCTCTAACGAGTTCATTCTTGTATTAAAAAAAAAGTTCTGAACATTTATTGGTATAAATTCACCACAACAGTTCAAAAAAAACTATAGGAGATGTGCAGTATTTATCTTGGAATTTTTTCAAACACGGAGTTATTCGAAAGATAAATTTACCGGCAACTAATTTGTAATGAAGTACCGTTTTATAAAGTGAGATGGAAATCAATTTTGTGTATATCACATTGATGCCTGTTACAAAACTAGAGCTTTAGGCCTACGCTACATAACACCTCATCAGTCCACACAGCAGCACAGACTGGAGGCTGGCATGCAGTGAAACACCTGCCATCTTCTGCTCCCTGAAAAATGAGTAAAAATAACTGGAAAATGTCAATAACGTCACGTAAATCTAGAGTGAACTTTTAAGAGTTGTACTTTCAAATGTTTTAGGAAGTCAATAATGTATGTGAAGAATTATCATATATTTTGTAGGGGGTGAGTGAACTGGTGGTTTCGGCTCCAAAACACTCAGAAATTTTTCTTAATTTCTCAGTTCCATTTCTTCAGTCTACTGAATATTTAACATGACTTCATCCGTATTAAAAATGAACGTGTTCTCTTCACAGAAATTCAAATGGAAATTAAGATTTCATAAGAGTTTCTTTTGTTGTTTTCAGCCCACATTAAAATTTTTATTCATGATGCAACTATACAGCGAAAACCAAAAAAAGTTAATCGAAATTTTGCTATTATTCATTGCTATTTAGAATAGCAATTGCAAGCATAAGATAGATGTTCTGTTTGTTATTGCATGCAAGAATCAAACGCGTTTCTTCACGGATGAGCCTACTATTTTAGAGTGGTGTTCTTGGTATCAATAAATCAAATTGAACTTTCGGTTAACTTTTCTCGAGTTACTTTGCATGATAACTTTTAACATTCGACAAAGAACTAATGAAAAACCGCTCTTTTCGAAGGACTGACCCAAGTTTTTCTTCACAGTGCGGGTACATTTATTCAAGAGGAGAGCATAGCAATGCAATTGTTTGAGTGCCTGAAGAATTAATAGCTCTAAGAGTCGCAGAGAAACTTTGCAGTAGGAACCACAATACCCAGAACAATTGAATCCCATTTTTCTTGTGTAGCCATATTGCTCTATAAGAGCCTTTTGGAAATTTTTCCCCTGTATTACAATGAGTGAACGCGAATATATTTATGAAGACTTGTTTATAGCTGCGATTGTTCAAACCTGAGTCATGGTATGCATATTGGAGTCCTATCAGGCTTCTGTCGAGATTGTTTTCTTATAAACGTTTTACTGACACCTTATAAGAGTAAAGTTTGGCCAATGAATTGATCACGTACAGATATGCTTTGGAACTTCATTGAGAAGAACATAAACATATTCTACATTTTCTTAACAAATATTACTTATTATAATGACTTGTAGAGAAGATGTCTAGAAATAGTGACCAAACAGGTCCCTTCTAGTAAAAGTTTTTGGTATAGATACTTGTGGTGCAAGCATACTTACTCACTAATTACATCATTTCAAATAATTAAAATCACTTTCTTCATTACATCATTCTGAAGTCACCACGACCAGCCAGACTCACTGGTCAGTTCGGTTATTTGTAGATCAGCGATGAAACATGAGACGGAGTTTCCCACAAAAATCGAATAATTAGAATAACTTCTTCACTCTTGCAGAAGTAGATGTAGTGTAGTGCACGCAGCAGTAGCAGCGTCTCGTACTTATTCCTCTGCAATTAGGATAAGACAGCGATAAAAAAATCGAGCAATCATTCTTGTAACAGCTCCTCTTCGAATATTGCTGCTCGCAATGTTCGTCTTATCAGAGAAATGAGAGTGCGCAGCTCTGCAATTATTATGTTATGGAAGGACTCCATGAAGGTACATTAAATTATAGGTACATTTTAAGAAAAATGTTGCTATCTGCTGTGGCGAAAGTGAAATGAAAAACTCAGCTTAGTGTTGCCACATGCTATTTCTACGTGAAAGACGTCAGGGAAAGCGCCATGTGAGGCTTTTAAAAAACTTGACAATTTCCATCAGACCGACAAAATAATATCAGCGTTACTCTGACTGCGAGAAACCTATTACCGTTCCTATAATTCAAGTGGCATGGTATAAAGCAGGTGACGCAACGGCAACACGCAAGAGCTCCAAGCTGCAGGATTCTGAGAAGTGGCTTGCGCATGCCTGGTCTCTGAACTGTGATCCGCAAGTATAAGTTCTGCATAAGTATTGAGCTCTGGGAACTCAATTACGGCTTAGGATTTACGGCCAGAAGTTACTGAGGTGTGTTTCAACTCCAGTAATTTAGACTTGAAGACGGGGTTTTGTTCTCTTGCAGGGTAAATTGTTCTCAAAGTTTTGAACTATCCAAGTTTATTGGGAAAGAAATAAAAAATACATGTTTTAATTTTCAATTACAATAAGTGGCATAAATGCTTCCACCCAAAATGGTTCAAAAAGTAGAGAAACCCAGACTTGGATAACTCAGTTCTAATTTTAGCGCATAAATTTTGAACAAATATTTTCAAGTAAAAACTTCGTAACTATCAAGGGCCGTTACCATAACTTTAACACATAAAGACGGCTCATTAACAACTACGTGGTGCGCTGTGGAAAAACTTTTAGAACTTTTAGAACCAAATTGTTCAAAAAACTTGGCCATTAAATTTCATATGTATGGCCGTGCTCACGCGTAGCCAACAGGAATCACAAACAAAGTATGATATTATGTTGAAGAGAAGTGTACAACATAAATCATAAAATTAAATACACGGGTTCTATTTGAATCATTAGATTTTTTAATATACGTTATTCAGTGTTATCATTGTTGATGTGTTTCAGGGTACTGATAATAATTGATGACTATATTTACGTTCCGAGTGGATCGTACATTTTACAAGCATGGTTGACATGAAATTGACCTAAAGTCCACGGGAATTACTCCCCATGTTCGAAATTACCGAGCTTCGTATTTCATAGTCGTTCTATGCAATTCAACTGGGTAGTACAAATCACAGTCGCGGGTGGGTACCATATTTTCATGATTGAAGAATATTTTTTGCATGAATTCGACACTTTAAATGAAAACAATTTTCAAACAATTTTTATTATTGAAAATAATTTTAATACTGTCATTGTTGTTGCAATTGTAAATACTCTTTAAAAATAATTATACACATGGCTCTACCCTTCAAAATTAAATCAAATAACATGGTTATTGACGGAACACGAGTAGATGCAGTAGTGGCATCGTACAGAGCTGTGCGAGGGTGTGAGGCACTTGAAATGTCAAGTTAAATGTTAAATGTGGAGAAAATTTTCACACGTCAACATTTCGTAACGTCAACTAATGAGAGAACACATTGCTGTGGTATATTGTAGTGCCTATTTAAACTATCCCAGGTAAATTAGTGTTTTGAATTCCAAAGACTATTCCGATCAGACGGACGTATGTTGCCTAATTGTTTTCCAATTTGAAGCAAAGTTATTGAGATTTATATGACTTATTAAAGGCATCATTACAAAGCAATATATTATTGTTCATAAGTACCTTCAATTGATCTTGGAACATCTAGTACTACTAACAACACTTGTTGGACTCTTGAAATCACCGATGAATACTTTTACTCTGTTTTTTTTGGCCATTTCACTCCTCAGATTTAAGAGTTCAATAATTTTCTGTGTCAAAATTACGAAGCAAAACTACAAAGAATTCAATCTGACCGCGAACAACAGATTGAGCTATCGCACTCAATAAACCAATGCAATTACTGCTGATAAACCCTTAGTTGTGAATGAAGACCAAAAATACGGAGACAAACAGGCCAATGAATGCAATAGTTCCTAAATGAGTGATATATTTGCTGCATTCATCATGAGTTTCTGTTCAGTAGCTCTTCGATACAAGTGAGGGTTCATCTTATATTTTGGCAGGTCGTTACTCCAGTATACAGTATTAGTGATGCAGTCAATACTAGCACCCTGAGACCTGCACCTTAAGTTATGGGGTAACTTTGCCTGGTAGTGTCATAGATGTGAAGCGTCTAGGCCTCATGATCAACTATACAAACTTGTTTTATTCAGTTTCACATCCGATAGTGCAAAGCAAACTTGAACGCAGTAATCGGAGGGGACACAATTGATGAAGTACGACTGAATATTTTGTATAAGGTAAAGAAGCAGTTTGAATGGTCTCTTGTTACCTCAGTTATTCATGTTTCCTTCAATTGCATTTGAAAACTAACATTGTAGAGGCTTATGCCATTCTAACACTGTACCTCGTCGTAATATTATGATGCACATGGAACAAGATACATGGATATGAAACTTCATTGGAGGCACCTTATTATATTTTTGTGAGAATGTGTTCACTTGCATGAGCATGACACATTAAGAAAACATGCTTATCAAGTTCCATAATACAAGTCAAATTAACCTACAGTTGAATTCAGCTGTGATATAATCAATCTTTCTTAAAGGTTTAAAAGGTTTAGTAAAGCTTGATACAATTGACTGGGTTGTGTACGTGTGGTACATAGTTCAGTTGTTTCCCTGTACCACCACGTGTGATACAAGGAATCCATGCAAGTCTTGATGCAACTATTTATCTATGTATTATGTTCAAATAAATACATGAGAGGAATAGAAGAATTAAATTCTACAAAGAAATAAGTCCCAAAAGTCATTATAGACTTTTTTCTACTTCATTTCATGTTTCATCCGGACAGACGATCAGCATTTGACAGCCTAGGCTTTTAAGTTTTTGAGAGAGTATCATTCCTTTGCCTATGGCTCGCCTATTGACATAGTAGCGTGGCGAAATTGCCACCTAGCTAGAACTTTTTCTGTCCCCAATTGCACTTCATCGCCAGCTTGAGAAGCTTTATGGCCGTCCCAATGCTATTGGTGTTATTCATGACAAGTTTGTCGAAACATTATCTGTTCTTGACAAACCACTCAGCGGAAAGCCTGCTAGCTCCACTCCTAGACCAGATGTTCACGCAAACACGGGAATCCACCGGAGAGCTACACTAGAACTCAGCATCAACAAAAGCTTGATTCAGCAAATACTTCAAAGAAAGACAAAGCTCTACCCTTAGTAACATCAGGTTGTTTTATGTTTCAAGCAGAAAACTATGATGCTCACTCGGAAATGTGTGAATCACTTCTACACCATAACCAAAACGCCCTCCAGCTCGTGGAAAACTTGTGGGTCAACGACGAGTCTATCTTTCATTTCAGTGGTCGAGTAAACCGACACAACTGTCCAGTTTGAGGAAAGTCAAACCACACTGAAATTTTCAAGTATGAAGGAGACACTCGGAAGCTGTAGGATTGATGTGCGATGTCTAGCACTGGGCTGATTGAATCATTTTTCATCCGCGATACATTCGGTAACACAACCACCATCAAGGGAGAAAATTACCTGGAAATACAACAGAATTTTGTTGTACTACTAGTACAACACTACTAGCTTATTTAACAAGACAGAACTCCTCCTCACTTTGCTTGGTTAGTGAGGGATTTCCTGAACATCAAATTTCCTGGATGCGTCGACAGCGTCCTCTCAAATGGGTCCAGCACTTCCCTGACCTCATATTTTAGGACTCTTTTTCTGTGGTGTTATATCAAAAGCAAGGGGTGTTCCACAAAGTCCTGCAACCTACTACAGCTTCAGGAAAAAATATGCACGGCCTGTAAGCAGGTCAGGGAAGATATGCTGCAAAATGTTGGAAAAGACTGCGTCTGAAGGTGACTGACGCTTATCGAAAATGAAGGCGCTCATGTGGAAGTATACAGCTAGTTTTCAAGGCGTTGGAACATAATGGCAAGTTTAGCAGGTCAAACTTCAATGACTTGCTCATGTTAAAAATATGAACATCAACAAAAAATAAATCGTATGAATAAACTTAGTTTCTTGTGAGATTTTTAGGAATTTATGGAAAGTGTATAAACGTTTGGGACGCAATGTAACTTTCATTGGGAATGAATGAAAAATTATTTAATCAAAAATTCTGTACACAGTAGCTCAAGTTGAGGACCTAGTAGCAGAATTTGCTTCATAACTTCATCGCTGTTAAACGTAGATATCTACCATTGTAGGATACATTTACGTTGTTGAATATTTTATAATTGTTTTTTCTTATTTTAATGTGAAATCCAATTCCATAACTAACAATTGTTTCATCCAAACTATAAGGATTTTTACAATACCGCGACCTGATTAACCCTTTCGGTACCATGATGCGAACATCAAAACCTTTTCAACATATTTAACATCAAATTTTAAAAAAGATGCATTGTGATGTTTTACGGTCACTGCATTGTCCTGATCAAACTGTAGCTTGCACTGCCCTACCAGCGTTTGCACAGACACACGTGTTGCTCTGCATCTGAATAGGCGAAAAATGACTGCGGCTACCAGAGATGTCGTCAGTACCGAAAGGGTTAACACGTCGAAGCATCACATGCGAACTGCTGCGTTACCTGATAATTCCTCGTGAGAAATTCTTATAAACTCGTTCATCATTGCCGGGGCCATCAGCACACTCGTTAACGTTGACAAGAGCAATCACACAAAATAAATTGTCCAATTAGACGTCCTGTGTCCCTGCTACCACAATTATCTGTTGACGCTAGTTGTTTGTCTTCGTGCATCAAACCCAGCCAATAGAGTTCTTCGACACCACTGGGGCGCTCAAACCCAGCCAATAGAGCTGCTCAACGCCACCAGGACGCTCAAACCCAGTCGATAGAGTTACTTACCATCGCAAGAACGGTCGAACCCAGCCAACATAGTTGTTCAATTGCACTGGGGTACTCGAACTCAGTCAATAGAGTTACTTAATGAGTTACTCTATTGACGCAATGCACCAGCTTGGTCGACTGGTGAGCGAATCTGCTTGCGAGCGGAAAGACCCGGGTTCGAATCCCGCTGCCGACATGGTTGACGCGGCTAGAAATACGGCATGGGACTTGGGTAAACAACCGAATAATTATCGAAGTAATTATCCGACCCAAGAATGGGCCAGATGGTTAGTTCCTATAGCCTCATTCTATTCTATTCTATTCTTAGCTCCGCCGGATCACTCAAACTTATTGAATGGAGTTGCTCATCTTCCAGTGTGTTCAAACCCAGTCAATAACGTTGTTCAATATCGCCAGGACGCCACCATTACCTCCACATCACCAGACGACATTGCAGTGTCCATCCATTTTTGCCCGAACTAAAATGCTCAAACGAGCGTAGTGTTGTACCGACTGGAAATTTGGCTTTCTGCATTATAGGAGTTTAAACCTTCGAGCCACATGCTCATGCTTCGCCTACAAAATACATACAAATATAAACAAATTCGTAGAGAAAACTAGTACTCCTGATACCAATGACTCCGCAAAAATAAGAAATTCACTAAGTTATCGGGTAATTAAAACGAAAACGTGGCTGTGATATCTCTTAGTTACTTTTTCTGCATCTGTCGCCGGACATCGTGAAGCAATCAATGTTGATCCCTTTGCGTGATCTGTGCTGCCATGTGTATTCAATACTCCAGTACTCCAGTTCAAAACAAGAATTCTGGATGTTTTTTGTCCAGCACGAACATGCAACTGATTTGGACCAGTAAGTAAAGAACAAAGTTGAAACTTTATATGAGCTGGAGAATTTGCTCATTTTCTGTTAATATAAAAATATTTGTTCTACTATGCATTTTCCTTTAAGAATATTAACATACTATCGTAATACTATAGCATAATTTTCGTTTTCCACTCAAATTAAATGAATAATTTCCTCGATATCGAAGTTTTGAAATGAAAACACAATGTAATTCCAAAAGATTGTCACATCTAAACTACTAACGCATTCAAAACCAAATGAATACTACAAACTTTTGATGGAGTCCTGTCTTATTTTCAATGCCGACAGTGGCCTAAAATTGATCACGCCTCGCGCACTGTAATTTCGTGATTCGACAACTAATAACATTTCAAAAAGTGAGAAATCGCATTGAGAGAAAATCTAACATAAAAAAGTAGTCGACGGTGCTTCACTAATAAAACTCTGTTAACTTCATCCATAATAGGACTATTTACTTTTCTTGACTATAATGATATCCCTATACTGACTGTGACCTCATTCTCTCATAACAGTACAGAAAATGCGTTCTTTATTCCTAGATATATAAGAATATATCTGTGATAAGGCACGAAACCCTTATCACAGACGTCCTGCCGTGTTTCATTCTGACCCACAAGCACATTAAACTCATCGATTTCAGAGTGAGCGTACGCCTGATTGACGCACAAGTTTTCGACGCCAAAAACAACAAAAAAGTAATCTTGTCCTACAAGACACACCTGCCGGCGTAAACGATAACAGTTTAAATACGTTATTTTCGTATTTTTGTACCATGAACTCACAGGGGTATTTAACAAACTGATACTTTAGTTTTTAGGGTCAGCACAAAGAAAAGTGGCTGAGAGTTCAATGCAAAGATAACATTCCACTCAAAGAAGAGACTATTACAATCAGACGTAAAGATTGAGAAGTGTGATTCTCTTAAGTTCTGTCTTGATTCTAGTGTATCATGCATTGTGGAAGCAAGTAACCTCTATGTTTCTACGTTTGTTTATCTAGTTTGAATTCTTCGGCTCAATACAGGGATTCAGCACGGCACGTTACAAAACCTAAACGTTGTGTTGCTTTCTAGGAAAGTCCAAAAAAGAGGCATCAAAGTTCACAGGAAGAACGCAGTAATTACTGAAAGAAATACACAAAACTTTTCAACGTTTTTTTAAACGTGGTGTTCTGGAACACGCTCCCCATGGTCCTCAGAAAACTATTTTACGGATAGGTTAAATAATTTCTTCTTTTTCTAATTGGCTATCAGGAAGACCGACGGGTTTCATGCATTGCAGAAGTCAACAGAGAAAAGTTAACTTTATTTCACTGTGATAGATAACACGAGGCTCAGTCAACGAAGATCCGTGCCAACATCCTACCCCAAGCTAGATTTTGTTTCACTTCTCCCCTTCCTGTCCTAGTGCTACGCAAGTTTTCCCTCGTGCTTATCACATTCTTCTCAGAAAACTTTCCTTTGAAATTCAATACCATTTCTTCAAGCGCTGGCTTTCTGTTCACTAGATCTGTAAATATTTAAATCCGGTAAGTTTTAAACATTTTTTCATGCTTTCGATTTTAATTGTTCGTGGTTGCGCTGTAGAAAATAAACCTTAAAAAGTATCGCAAAAGTTCTCTATCAAGATGAGTGAATGTGCGAACTACCCTTCATTGCATGTAAAATGAGCTTAGAGTTGAACAGAATTGCCATAGTAAGTGGATTCCCTGATATTTATGTAAATCACCAATGAATGTTTTTACTCGGGGTACAAATTTTTTTGCTTCCATTCTACTCAGATTTGAAAGACATTTTTTCTGCCTCAAGACTGCGAACCAAAACTACAAAGCGCGCAACTCAAAGCGAGGAAGTTTTTGCATCAAACGCTGAGTTACATTAGTGATATTACACCGTGTCCGCTCACCAGGAGTTATTTTGTTCTTAGTCGTACCACAAATTCTGGCAAGCTTCACTAACACCATCATAAAGTCTTGATGTAGTCTCAGAAATCAGGCTAGAACTCGCCGGCTGTGTGTATAATCAATACATTTAAGTTGCTTGCTGGGTCGCTTGCTGGTAAAGTATTATTCTGAGGAAATGCTCGCTCTATGAGAACTAAATCTGCCAACTAATTACAATTAGCGTGTATTTTTAACAACGAACTGTATACGAACCTTGAACTAAAAATAGCGAAGAAATATGTTCAGAAGTTAGTTTAATAAAGTCAAGGAAGCGCCCAAGAGTAAGACAGTTTTTTTATTTCTAGCAAGCGCTAATGAAAAACTTTACTATTTGTTTCTGATAACAATTAGAACGATTTAATAGCGGGTTATTCGTGTTTTTACGGACAGTTGGTGTGGAATATGTTTTGTCGTAGCGCTAAAACATGCATTTCGAAGCATACAACAAAACATTAGAGGGCCTATTCACACACTTGACTTTCTTAACCCTTAACTGTGCGAATCATTTTTTACAATGTTGAGCAAAGGCTATTTCTGAGTAACTATTGGAAAAGAACGGTAATCCTTATCATGCATTGAACCATGCACGAAACCCTACGCTGGTTCAAAGTTAACACGTTGCCTCCGATTGCCTGACTGGTGTAAATCTTCACTTTGTACGCATAGTCACTAGAAGGATCTGAAAAAATTACAGAACCTAACCTAAGTGGTACACATACGTACCACTTCGGAGTCAACGTGTTAAGCATTGGAATGCAGGAGGGAAAATCTCACAACCAATGCCACGCAGCGGATCTCTGTTGCAGTATGACCTCTCTAATTCCTCATCCTGAACACTCAACATGGATGACCACGGATTGAAAATAGTGTGAGCGGGTGATCAAACTCATTTTCAGTGTCATTCGTTATCGTGCATCAAATCCAGCCGATAAAGTTACTCATCCCCACCACCATCACGTCGCCACGACCTCAACATGGCCAGAATTTATAGGAGACTTGGCACTGCATTTTTGCAAACTGAGGTAGAACTTATGTTGCTCGTTTCAAATGTTATGAAGCGTAAAAATGTATGATACAACGATATCATTTGAAAAATTATCTATTTTTCCACATATGAGGAAAATTTTTCACCAGTAATAGAAAGATTGTGTTATTCATTGAATAAAATGATATTCATTTTATTCTATTGTATAAAAAAGTGTGTCAGTATTTACCCTATAACAGATCTAATTCGAGTTTCCTGACCCTATGGAGAGCTAGACTTCAATTCAAAATTTCAAAAAAAAGCTCTGAACTTAAGGGACAAATTTGAGATGTGTTTTCTGTTCAGTGTCTGTGAGTCGCAGCTCTATGGAATTATAACATGTTAGTGAAGGGTCAGTCGTTACGCAAATCATTGACACTTGCATGCGACATTAAATATGGACGAGAAATATTAATAAATAAATTCTTGTGAACTTGCTTTTGCGTGCATTTCGATGCAACACATAGAATCTCAGTATATACCCGCAAATTTTATATTTCGTATTTTATTCAAGTGCCGCCTTGAGTTCACTATTTCTTCATTTCATGGTAATCAAATTTTGATTTTAAGAATAAATTCATCAGCTTTTTAGTCTCATTTTATTCGGGGTTCCAAAATCTTACAGCGATACCCAACGTATTTTAAAAATCAGCATCACTATCATTTCGCATTTTAGCTGTTTCGAATTTTAGTACTTCGATGAATTTTTATTCCCTAGAACATGAACATAACTGCAACGAAGACCCTGTAACTTTACTGTATTTAGAACTTATTAATACCTGAAGCTTTATTGAACGTCAATATGGATTTCCTGTCCAGAGCAAAGTTTCAGGGAGAAAATGTATAGCGTCAATATCGAAGCTTACTTTACCAAATCACATTTCACGCGCACAATGATTTGATGGAGAAAATTTTTTGGAACACGCTGTTCTCTTTACTGAGCAAACAAATCACGCACTGGTACATCCACGTCACTTTGGCATTGCTTGTTTAACGTGATATTTATATTTGATTCAAATGTTCTGATTCATGAATGCCAGATAACAACATGTACGGCTAACTACCAAATGTCGAGCTACGTATGTTACTGTTGTGAACTTTTTGAACCTAATGCAGTCGTAGTTTCTGAAAAATTTGCTATATTTTCAAATGACTATAAATTTTTACATCTATTTCACGAAAACTTAGAACATTACTGTTCAAAAATTTTATCAGAGCATCTGGCTGTCGGACGTCAGTGTCATCCGAGGACTGAGTTTTAACGACACAGGTAAATAAGTTTTTAAACTGGCAGGCAAGTTTCTCACAAAGCTTGTTGAATCTGGGATATGTTCGCTACATATACTTCTCCTTTTAAGGGAAGAACACGTTATCCGTGTTCGGTCAGCCTAAAATTGTAATGTCGAAAAGAAAGTCAGGCCAAAATTGTAACGTCATTGTGCTGCAACATTTTTATTACTTTATTCAGTTGGTTTCCACAAGCAAGACTACTTCGTCACAAGGCCTACACACACAACAGCATAACTAGGCCTATATACACAACAGGAGTTCATGTATTGTCTCAATTGATGACTAGTTCAGAAAATGGTACCCATTGACTAGTGTATTGTGCTTTGTGTGCCTATTATGAATTGAATGCTTCAATCAACCAGTACCGACTACAGTATGTGAATAATAAGTTAACGTCATTTACACCAGCCAAATAAAGGAAAATAAGTCATTGAAGCAATTCACACATATCGAGTCACGGAGATGAATTGGCATAGACTAAACGAAAGTTGTCACGTTTAGTCGAGATACGGAAGTAAACAAACTTACGTTGATGGAGTTATATATTACAGCTGATATCTAGAGACGGATGTCAAAAATATTTGCACGTGTACATTGACTGCACAGACGGTAGATTGCACAAATGGTAGATTGACTGAAGCAAATCAATTTGTGTAGATGATTGATTTTATTCCAATTGACAGGAATGGACAGAACTGCACCGACTGACCTCGATTCATTCAAGCAAATAAACTAATGAGCGCATCAAACCTAATCAATTCTCCACGATCGATAGCTAAACACCTGGAGCGAATGCCTACTGAATGGCAAAAAACTTCAATATGATCTGGACAAATTAAAACCATCATGGTTAATTCAATGTTAGCTTTGCTATGTAATAATTTTAAAAAATCGGTTCGTCGTCTATTAAGTGACCTTTTAAATCCAATTAATAAATGATTTGGACATTTTAAGACCCCATTTCAAAACTTTGCTTTCAACAGCACATACTTCAAGATCTTTTATAGTGACGGTGCCTGATGATCTTGACGGCAGCAATGCAGCATCGATGACTTCGAACAAGACGCTGTGCTATAGCCGTCTAATGAGTTGTGTCGTGCTGTGGATGCAGCTCACAGTGCTATTTAGGGATTGATCGGTCTCTACTTGAGCTGCAGACCTGCTTCAATATTGTTCATTTGAATGTACAGTGAGTGCTCAAGTCAGGAGAAATTCAATGAGTCTCCGTACCAGCTATTTTGTTAGATTCTGGAGCCCATGTATCCCTGTAACGCGTTCGAAGGGCATGTAGTCGGGAATACATGTCACCTGTAAATGGCCAAGTTTCAGGTGTGATGTAAACGTATCAGTAGTAATCAGGCTGAACTATTCTCTAAGTTGATTCAATTTCAGAAGTATTGTAGAAGTTTCATTAGCTTATTTACATTGCATTGTTTTCATATCATCTTCGTAGAGTGATTGGTTTTCACATCATTCGTTGGTTGCTGAATTTTTGCAACGTTTTGCGAGGTGGTTGACTTCTAGCTCGTGTTCTTGTTGTTGACGCTTCGCCAGTAAAATTGACCAGTTTATGTTCGAATTCGAAAAAAAATGTGTAATATTTATCCTACCTTAATTTGATTTAAATTAGTAGAAACAGCCTAAGCCCTCCAGAGCGCTATTAATTCATTTATTTCTAACAATCATTTATTTTGTGAACTTTGGTATTCTAATTTTAGATAAAAAATTACTAAAATCTTGAACTGAACTCCTACTATCAAAGCGTAAAATGTAGATTATTGATTTGTACTAAATTGTGGTAAACATAGCTTTTCAAATCTTACTTTCCTTTCGGAATACTTTTGTCGAGTGTGAAAACGGAAAGTCATTATTGACATTATTGACAGTCTGTAAAAAAGAAACGGTAACCTCTCAAGAGATGAGAGATATGCTTAGGCTATCACTCTCAGGAGGCCTGAATGTCGTGCATGAAGTCTTTGACGACTACATCTTTTCCCAAACAGAGAAATGCAACACAACCACGTGCTGCTCATTAGTTGATTATACTGCTGGCAGCGTCTAAACAAGTAGAACCGTAATATGTTTTACAAGCTCTATAACTGTTGCGTGCTGTATTGGCTTGATAAACCTCTTTGAGTTGGTTATAGTAACGTTTTCAAAGAGGACTTTAAGACCCATTTGAACGGTAAAAAGTTAAACCTTCATGTGAGTGGTGTGGGTGGTTTGGGTGGTACATGTCCTTGGCTCTGAATAATTGTAGATGATATTGAAAATGGTGTCGAAGCTCGGTGCTAAATCATTGAGGTCCTTACAATTCCTTTGAGCCCGAAATTTTCATTACAAAGTACGTGAATAAAGAGATGATTACTTTGAGCCCAATTTAATGTGATATGAGACACGAGAACAAGGCAGTGAATTCTTGCGGCTTAAGAGACGGGTAAAGAGTTGGGCTCCGTAGCCATGGCAACGACATGGCCTACCGTCTGACGCTGCTGGACGTACGTTGTCTTTCCAAGACGCTCTATACGACAATGCTAGTTAGCATCTATACGACAATGCTACTTAGCGTCTATACGACAATGCTAGTTAGCATCTATACGACAATGCTACTTAGCGTCTATACGACAATGCTACTTAGCGTCTATACGACAATGCTACTTAGCGTCTATACGACAATGCTACTTAGCGTCTATACGACAATGCTACTTAGCGTCTATACGACAATACTACTTAGCGTCTATACGACAATGCTACTTAGCGTCTATACGACAATGCTACTTAGCGTCTATACGACAATGCTACTTAGCGTCTATACGACAATGCTACTTAGCGTCTATACGACAATGCTACTTGGCGTCTATACGACAATGCTACTTAGCGTTGGACGCTCCAGCTCAACGGAAGGCTCAACTCAAACGGACAACAGAAGCAAAGCCAGAATTTTAAATACATTCTTTACTGATATCTGTCATCAGCAAAACAGTAGAAACGCTACTCAAAGTTATTATAACAAAACACCCTTGAACGTAAAACTTGATTACTGATACCCAGCACTGACTCAGGAAAAAATGCAGTCATCCTACGAACTTCGAATTATTTGGGAGATGTCAACCGCACGTATGACTATACAAAAGTTGTAGAGTTTCTATACCTTGACTTTCAAAAAAAGCTTTCACACAAATTTCTCCGCTAAAGGCTGATGGCTCAAGTGGAAGCGCATGGAACACAAGGCAACTACTCTTAATGGATATGATACTGGCTCTCTGGTCGCATTCAGTGAATGATGATTCATGATCAAGTCATTGATTTGACGCATACAACATCAGGAATCCCCCAAAGAAGCATTTTAGGCCCGCTACTCTTCATGATCTACATCAACAACCTTGACGTCAGAACCATCAATAAAATCAACTAATTCACCGACGACACGAAACCCTGTCACGCAGCGTTCACCCAAAGAAACAGTAACTATTCAATCAGATCTCAATCGTCAACTACAATGAATCTAAACCTAGCAAATGAACTTCAACATTAATAAATGTCCAATAATGCACGTTTGTGCTGATAACCGGCACTTCCAACACACGATGAATGACACGCCTATTGAAGCAGTACAGCAACAAAGAGATCTTGATATCATTATCACTAAAAATCTCAATTATGACAAACAAATGATAAAAAGAGTCAGAGATGTGAGCAGGATCCTTGGTTTCATTGCAAGAAGCTCTGAATACAAGTCAAAGAAGATAAAATTACCGCTTTATAAAAAGCTGGTACGGCCACATTTAGAATATGCAATACAACTGTTGTCTCCTATCCTACGAAAAGACAATACCAAAATGGAGGAAGTTCCTCGTAATACAACGAAAAAGATTCCCGAATTCCGAAATCTCCGCTAGAAAAAGAATGCTCAACAGCTGGAGCTTATCTCCCTGAAGCAAAGAAGACTGCAAGGACACCTCATCGAGGTCTATCAAAAATGTCAACAGCTTTAACAATCTTGCCCTGGAAGAGCTTTTCAACGGAGACGATAACGACGCTGCTAATTAGAGTAAGACATCTCCATACGAGGATATTACTTAGACTAAGAACTCGATCTAAGTTGAACTACATTAAATACTACTCAAACCAATGAGTTATATACAGCCCGTTTGTATTACAATCATGCTGTACATGATTATAGCCGAACGTGACTTGAGCGGTACAGCGGTTGCTGACGAAGAATCGTAACCTGTTCAATAAATTAATTCATACTGAACACTAAAGTGATTTACCAAATATAGGGTGCCATTTTTTTTTAACAGGAACGAGGAATGAAAAGTTGCTCAGAGGACTTTTTTACACAAATTTAGGATCATGAATTTTTTTACAACTTTCGAAATTTTCTGAATCTATAAATTTATTGAAACTGTATTTACAGTTAGCAATGAGATTATTGCACACCCACTAATGTTCAATATTTTTAATCATTTCTTAGAATTTAAAGTTTGTACGATTCCAAACTCTTTATTTGTTATTCGGTGCATGAAAAGAAATTTAAAACTCAGGTTTCCGAATGACATATATAAATTAATAAGTTTAACAAGAATATTATGCGAAAAATTAATTAACAAAAATATTCGTACAATTAGAACAAGAAAACATAATAACAGTATTAATAATCAATAGCATGACCTTTTATCCTCCTAACTTTAATCGAACTGCTTTTAAACTTTTTAAACAAAATTGAACTTGTTTGTGCTGGCGTATAATTCCATTCTTCAATGACTACATGTTTTAATTCTTGAAAAACTATCGGAACTCGACAAACTATTCGAACTTTCAATTATCGCCATAAATTTTCAACTGAACTCAAGTCAGGACTCCTTAAAGGCCATAACAAAACTGTAATTTTATTCTTCTAGAGCCATGCAGTCACAGATTTAGACGCTTATTTGGGGTCATTGTCGTGTTGGAATTTAAACTGCCAGCCGAACCAAAGATTTTGAGTTGATAACTTGAAGTTTTCATTTAGAATTTTGATGAAGTCATCAAATTTCATTACTCCTTTGATTGTCATTAAATTACCAGCCCCGGTAAAGCTGAAACAACCCCAAAACAGCAACCACCTTCATACACAACTATTGTCACTTTGAGGAAAAAGCCTCGTCTGTCTGACTCCAAATCTTGTTTACGTCATTATTTCCAAATAATTCAATTGTTGTATCATCACTCCTTAGTACTCGTTCCCAACAGCAATTTTACTCGTCCAAGAAATCTTCTGTAAATTTAAGCGTGCTGAAATATGATGTGTCATGTGAAAAGGCGTCCGTCGTGGTCTATGATCATGGTAGTCATTCTTATTTAAACGTTGAATTACACAAGTACTTACGCTGATGCTCTGCGTATCCAAGTCTTTAACGATGTCTCTCAACACAACTCTTGGGTTTATATCAATTTCGTGAAGTTTACTTCACGCGTAACTCTTGACGACAATTTTGACGGTCTTCCATACCCAAGCAAAATCTTAGTCATACAGGGTATCCCAACAAAATGTAGACATTTTTAAAGGACTGTAGTTTGAATACTGCTGGTATTCATAAGGAGTACATAAGGTGCGTAACAACGTATTCTGGATGCAAAATAACACTTTAGATCTTACTCTTTCCCCGCTGGGATCCCGCTGCCGACATGGTTGATGTGGCTAGAAATACGGCATGGGACTTGGGTAAAACAACCGAATAATTATCGAAGTAATAATCCGACCCAAGAATGGGCCAGAAGGTTCGTTTCTATAGCCTCATTCTATTACATTCTATTACTCTTTCGAATGAGACGTCTCAGCCTCCTAACAGCAGTAGTATTCAAACTACAGCTCTTTGAAAATGTAAACATTTTTTGGGACACCCTGTATCAAACTCTTTAAACATCTTGATGACATTTTGTACGGTAGATCTAGGGTGGATAATTAAGCGTTTTCAAATAACACTTTGACATCTAAAAGTCAATAATCTTTTGTCTGAAATTAATGCTGAGTTGTTTTGTCTTAACCATCCTGCTGCCAAAGTGAGAATGATTATGATGCTTATTGTACCATGTTATGTTCGTTACTTGAGCTTTCTGGGATATTCAGATAAAAAAATATTCTACAATGCTCTGCCATAAAATGAAAAATGTGACCTCCTCAGAATTACCAGAATTATTGCATTTAAAGCGGAAATTGGTTATAATACGAATATTTTTGTCAATCTATTTTTGAATGTATTTGTTACATTTGTTGAATGAAATGTATCGTTCTGAAAACTGACTTTTAAATTCTTATTCATGTACTTAAAAACACATAAAGAGTTTAGAAAATACATACATTATATTCTACAAGATGACCAAATGTATTGAACATTGGACGGTGAAAGAATGGTTTCGTCGCTAACTGTACTAAATTCAGACGTAACTTCCAAGTTACAGACTTTAGTTAAGGTTTTCTTACCCAAAGCGTTTGAAAAAGTGGTAAATCAATAAACCTGATGAATTGCAGTGAGAATGCACAGTCACAATAAGTAAATGATTACCCAAATGCATATTCAACGCTGCTGCTGTTACTCCCAATCTAATTCTGACTAAATTTAGCATCACACAATCTGTTTGATTCATGTCTTTAGTGGTGAAATTGTAGAAGTGTTGTGGAATTGTTATTGTTTGAGAATTATTACTCATTTTAAATAGAAACTTTCTCTGAACTACCAGTTAAGAGTTCATGTGCACTACGCTTTGTTTTGTGTTACCACTTTACTAATTTTTTACTTATTTCTTCACCTTAGATGCACCCAAAAAGTTCATAATAATAAATTCAGCATAACCAGCAGCTGATTTTTTCTCAAAATACTAGTAACACGCACGCTTGTTAACCACGAATTCTTACCCATACTTTTATTACAAAACATACACAATGTCTAAATTACCTCCGGTACAGCACGACACGAAATATTGTAAAAGTGAAAGTGTTTGACGGCACCACAGAGGCTTATCACAGCCACATAGTTTCAATAATGATATACACACATGCAGTAACAATTATGAGCTGTTTTTAAGTTAATGCGCACTCTTGTATACTAGTAGACCCACACGGGAAATTTACGTGGCTGCTGAATTATTTCGTTTAATTTACCAGTGGATGCGGGCTTCGCTAAAGTTTCCACATTAAAGGAGTTGTCACATTGAAGCCTTTAGTATCCACAATACAATGCTTACAATACATGGAATCTTATCGAATTTTCTCTTATCTAAATCCTTAAGAGCGTGACAGAAAGACGGACCAAGCAAGCAAGCTAGCAACGAATTGTGTGTTATTATATAGTAGAATTATGCTTACCTCATTCGTAAGTTTTGCCACAATGGAAGGATCAACGATGTCTTTTTTTGCAGATCCGTTGTCGGTGTTGTTGCCACTGGCATGTGCAAGTCCAGCATCTTGTTTAAGAGGTTGAATTTTGTCCTGACGCGCGTGGTTCGCATCTTTTGAGTCGCTGTTCCCACTAGAAGTGTTAAGACCGTAGCTGTAAGAGGCGTGAGGAGACCTGACATCCCTTGGTGGAATACGGTCAACATCACAATTTTCTAACTGAGCTGATCGGCTTCGTTTTTCCCTTTGCTTCACTGCTTCACGCGATTTATTGTCTGCGAAACGTGTATCATTTGTTCTTTTTTCTTTTAATATTGTATTTTCCTTGTCTTCATTTTGCCTTCTCGTATTAGCGGTATTTCTTTCACTTTTGGTACTATTTTTCGCCTTCAAGCAATCCTCGTCTTCGTCATCTTCTGCCTGACTGTGCCGCAAATCTGGATCATCAGCCTCAGTCAGCACGCCATTGAGTCGCTTTCTTTCCTCGCTCTTCAGTTTGCTCGACAATTCCACAAACTTATCTTCGCCCACTATTGAACGAATTCTCAAGAGCACGTCCACAGACGGCTGCCTAAGGCGAGGGACACGCAGACTGTCCAATAATGGTGACATCAGAGCTTGTAGTTCAATTGGGGAAAAATTACGATTAATAAGTTTACACAGGTTATCTAGTGTGTTTCGTTTGGCAGACGTTTTTCTTTGCCGGAGTCCGTGTTCTACCATCAAATCTAAAACGTGTCTTTTCTCCGTCGTTACAGGTATGTAGCTTCTGAAAAAGTCCATTGTTGACCGCTGTAATGTTTGTTGTGTGTTGCCCAAGTTATTGATGACACTTGGCAAGATCATCTTCATATTGTCATCCAAATCTTTTCTCATGTATGGAATTATATCTTTAAGTAACAGAGTCGCTTCAGAACGAACAGCAAGAGCATCATCTTTTAAAAGCCCGTTAACTTCTTCAAAAAACTTTTTTCTGTCGAAAGTTTTTGGTATTCTATGATGCTGCTTTATTTCTCGCTTAAGATTCGTCAGCGCTTGAGTTTTACCTTCACTTTCTCTTAACTTATTAGCTATGACTAGAGCGCTAATATTACTAGACTTCTTAACTTCACGTTGCGATGACGAATTTCGTCTGGAAGAGCTTGCGTGATTGGATAAATTAACAGAGCTGCGTCTCGAAGACAGATGGCGGGGCGGATGTGAAGAAAAAGAAGTGTTTGGCCGAGATTGAGGTTTGTGTTGGAGTCTCGTGCTGTTGTTATCAGAGTTCCTACGAACCGACATCTGTTCACCAGCCGGAGCAGATCGTGGAGGTCGAAGACCAGATTCCGAAGACCGTCTATGTTGAGGTCGCACACCCAGTTTGTGAACATCTTCTACTCGTCGAGGAGATGGATGAGACCTGTTAGACCCTGCTGGGGCTGGAATCAAAGAAGCTTTGTTTTTGTGAGGCACATTTCTATCACTTTTAAAACCCTTATCTTCAGACTTATTATCTTTAGCTGGTGATCGCCTGGGCGAAGTCGATGATGTGTCCTTTTTTCTACGAGGGGACCCGGCTGGAGAGTGAGCTGGTGACTGTTTTTTACTGCTATTTTCATTTTTACTTTTGACATCTGGGCTTGACTTTTTCCCTCTTCTCTGATAAACCGCTACAGGGATCTTAAGTAAGTTAGACGTGCTTTTTGTTTTGGATAGCAGTTTAGACTCGGTGCCTCCATTTCTGGGCGATTTCTTTGCTGGTGACTTCTCTTTTTGTCTTGGTGAGAAGTCATCTGAGATGCTAGAAGACCCTTTTCTAGATAAGGTACCTCTTGAGGGACTTTTTTTGATTGGGGAAGAATTTTTCGACTGTTTTCTGTCGGTGGGGATTTGAAGGAGAGTCCCCGAAAGCCTGCGATGCGTTGAGTGACTGACTCCTCCACCGACAAGAATGAGGCCTTCGCTGCCCTTCCTCTTCAGGGCCCCACCATCCAGCTTCTCGTAAGCCATCATCAAGCCCAATTAATAATGAAAACTTCTAGTCATCTAACGACCTTCATTATTTTTTGCATGAGTTCTGATGCTCCGCGATGCTTCTTAGCTCGTGATTAATTCATGGCTATTAAAAGACTCATATTTATCCGAATAACTTTTAATATATTCCTGTTCTATTTTTTTATTCATTATCAAACACAGAAAAAACAAGTATGTATGAGCTCACCATGGCAAATATCAATGAACTTTAAAGTTCCAAAAAACTTAAAGTAGGAAGTCAAAGTTTACTGATCATCGTACATTTTGTGCATTTTGCATAAAATGTAATAAAAAGTCTACATACTGATAAGCTTGTGTGTAAACAGTAAATAACTCGGAGCAGTAAAAAATATCAAAAATTCATTTCAGGACACTCATTTTTATTTGCATATGTTGTACTCTCAACCAAGTGAAAAAGGCATGAAAGTAGTTTTACGAATAAATAACAGAATACGCAATGAAGTGTACTTTAAATTTCCAATAAGTTTTAAGCTATGAATGACTTCACATCTTGTTTTTATTATTCATAAGAGAATTTTACATACTAACGTAGCCTCAGTATTGAAGTCTCAAAAAAATTTATCAGGGTATTTTCATAAATGTATTAAATTACTGATATCCTTCTGTGAGTGTGAGATCACAATCTTATTTTTAGGGGCATTTTGTGAAAGACGATATATTACGAAATTTCTAGTCGTTTTTTAGCCCACATGATTCCAGAAGTTAATATATAAATTTAATTGTTTTCATAAGAAGCATGTAATTTGTATGCTTCGAAATTAGCCCTAAATTGAAGATTTTTGAGAGAACTTATTTCTTCGCAAAAAAAACAATCGCGATTGTTTTGAACTGCACCCTTGTACTCCAAGGTAAACTCTGATATTGGTGATTAAAACTTCACTTGATTTTCGTTTTGCTTCGGATAGTCTGGTTAAGATGGGCAATGCTTACTGGAGTTAGCGTGGATTAGATTGGAATGCACATTTTGCGTATAGACATACGTTGTATTAACCGAATTTAATCCTTCTTAAAAATTTGTATGCATATCACACGAATAATTCAATTCCACCATTAAGTTACGCTTCTGCTTAACGCTTTCCTCGTGCATTCAAATACCTCAAACAAAACGACTGAAAAAGCAGACATTTTACGTGCTTCAAACCAGTGCAATTAGCACTGAGAGATCACGACCCTCAAATGGGCGAATTTTAAGTCAGGACTGCAGAGTAGGATGGTGTAGAACCTTTGCTCAGAGAATTTTTAGGCGCCGTCTATTCCAGACTCTCAAAGTTGGGAGAGAACATTGGTGCACAATAGTGTTTAATCTCTGCTTGGAGTAATTGTCGGTGTCATATATCAGTTTTTTAGAGTCAAGTTCGGGTTGAAAGTCCAGGATTGTGTCGGATCTGTGCTAAGAATTGAAGTTGTAGGATGTACTAGCCAAGTGTTGCGAGTACTTGTAGCAACTAACCTCACTTGTACGTTTAGTTAATCCTGCAGTTGCAGCAAGGGGCTGAATCAGATTAAAACTGAGAGGGTAAGCCATAGATCCTGTTTTTAAAACCAAACGTTGGGCTTTTAATGTTCCAAAAGTAGTGTAGAGGAGTCTTGTTTGTCAATACGATCAAAATGGAAGTCCACTCCGAACCCACAGATAATATCACATGTTGACAGTAGTGTATCAGCTTTCATGAACCAGCACTCTGAGAACTGGTTGAAATTGCTCCAATTTTTCATGGTCACCGCGCGAGAGGTGGATGCATAGCAGCATCGAATCTTTGCTCTGACCGTTGGCCGGGACTCGGCTCAAGTTCGCTAAGTCATCGCAAAAGCGTAGATGCGTGGTTAAATCGAAGCCTTTCTCTAGGCAGAACAATCAAAACTTAGTAAATATTGCCATGAAAGGGCACACAAATTCTCCTTCAATTGGCTAACGTACTCAGCAAATCAGATGAGTACTTCAATTTTGATCCTTATCGAGAAGTAAGGCATGAAGGACTCAACATTTGGTTTAGAAAATAAAATCCACTAATGACACTCGCACCACTAGTCTGACACCGTTCAACTGTGACTTAAGAGTACTGACCACACCAGCAAACAACAATAATTACAGCAAGCACTCGTAGAGCACTTAAATCAATCATGTCATCACGTCATTTAGGATCATCGCTGTATTAAAATATGTTATTGTTCAGTTCTAATTAACTAATTTGAGTGCCTTTGTTTACCTGGGCCAGAACCACAACATAATTTTTTGATCAGTTTGCCACCTTATGGACTCGTAGGAGGCCGTGATTAGCGTGACCAGCCTCAGGTCATCAACACGCTTCATCGACCAGCGCACTCTTCCTGGAGTTACTTCATAATCACAACACATACGCACAAAACACCAACATGATGTCACTTGGCCGCATCACAGTTACGATAAATACCAACGTAATGCCACTTGTCACACATTACAATTACAATATAACACACTGTTACTTTGTATACTTCGTAATTACTACGAATATCTTCAAAGTAGTGGCTTTCATTACCGCAGGAAATTTTCAGTTTCACGGAGTTCCTTCCACCTGTGTGTCGCTGTGGAGACTCGCCCGGTACAGACAACCAGGCGTGAATTTTACGAAACTGTGTGGGCTTGATGATGGAAATTGAGGTTGTTGTATGTTAAAGTATTTCCTTTGTCGTCATAGAGTCAATGTTGCCAACTCCAACTATGCTGAATAGGAAGGCGTGAATTGTACGACTTTGACTCTTCGATGTAGTAGACTCTAGAGGACGCTACTGACAAAGTTTGAATATTTTCACAATAACAAGGTATAAATGAAGGGTGGAAAGCACTAGTGGACTACTTGCATTTTTTCCCATGGTAAATATAATATATTTTCCACGGGAAAAAATGCAAGTAGTCCACTCCCGTGCTGTCGCTAACACAGCGCAGACAGAGGCGATTACGATCCAGTAGTTTACTATATGAAGGGTGGACAGCACTAGTGGACAACTTGCATTTTCTCCTGTGGGAAAAAATGCAAGTAGTCCACTAGTGCTTTCCACCCTTCAAATGCATAACGATTGCATGCAACTAATTAGTGGGTGACGTAAGTAATCTAAAATATTAAAATAAAATTTTCTAGGAAATCCTGAAGAATTTCAAATTGGATCTCAAATTGGACTTATCTTTATATCTTTACTTTGTGGTCGTAATCTGCTTTTCTTGCGCAATCTTGACTGAAACCCCCATTCATCGCTCAAAAATAAAACACATGCGTCGCATCCTCGATTACCAACTCACGTGTACGTTATTGTTCTACGAACCGTGAGTCAATGACTAACTCTGTCAAGAATGTGTCCCATTCAGGAGGGTAACGACGAGCCACACCGCAATACCTGGTCGCGTGCACGCCTAGCTCGGAGACCCGTGATCGCTCACCACTACACACAACACCTTCGTCAACACTGAGCTTCTGATATTCTCTTTCCAGTGTTCCAGACTGACTGATCAACTTCTGGACTAACTTCTTGGCCCACAATGGGCCATCGCTGCTTTTATAAAGCTGTTCTTAGATCAAGTTCAGTACGAGTTTTAGGCACTGAAAGCTACAAAGTTGTTTGCATATCTGCACGAGAGTTTTGCATTGAGCACTCTGAGTTAGTGGAGTAAATTCCTATTTCTTGGCGATCAGTTGATTAATTTATAGAATTAAAAAATTTGAATTTCTGCAAAATTATACCTAAAGTTCCACTTTAGGAAAGCTCCTGATTCGTGTGAGTGACTTTTAAAGCCTCCATTCCATCTCAATTGTGCAGTATGTCAATACCACAGCTGCATTGTTGCGTTCCTGTCACAGGCATCATGCAACTGTCAACTCAATCATGGCCTTAAAAACTTTCAAGACTACGGGATTTTTGAAGGCGATATTCAATAACACTGACTGGCTTAGAATAAATACGTAATAAAAATTGTACAAATTCAAAATGCATGTATCATACATATAATTTCCTCAGATGTAAAATGACATTATTTCTACTACATCTCTCTGCTTCCCTCTACATTCACTATATCTGAAGCATGCACTGAGAAAATCCACCATTGTTATCAAATTTCCCATTAGCGAAACTGACACATTTTTGAGCTGTCTAATTTTACTCAACATCAACCCCCCACAGAACCAGCGAATGCAGCAGGTCATGGTTGTGGAAGTATTGTGTGTAGCCTTTTTCGTCTTTTCAGAGTCTTACAACGACAAGACACAAACAGATCACAGAACGGTACAGCAGAGTACTACACATGAGCACACCACACTCTATTTGATCGGCACATGAGCACACCACACTCTATTTGATCGGCACATGAGCACACCACACTCTATTTGATCGGCACATGAGCACACCACACTCTATTTGATCGGCACATGAGCACACCACACTCTATTTGATCGGCACATGAGCACACCACACTCTATTTGATCGAAGCTGCAACTGCCGCGTTCAGGTCAAGTTTCACAGTTCAGGCATTTCAGTGTTGGTATATCAGCTCAAAAGAGGAGTTGATATTCCTCACGATTTTTAGTGTTTCTTATATGATTGATTACTCTATTTCATGATTCATTTTAAATAGAAGCTAATTTAAAAGAACTAGTGATTTGTACACACTTCACAATTCCTATTACTTTTGCTGCTGAAAGCAATTGATTATGCAATTCAATTTTCAGAAATTATTTAGGTATAAAGTTATAATGTTGCATAGTCAGCGTACATAAATTTAAAGATCAATATGTGAGCAAAGCGTTGGCAGCTAATCAGTTGTTCATAAAAATTCTGTTCGTAATTATGGGAGTGCGTACCCTCAAAATTAGAAAGGATATGACTTGAATAAATCTATTTCACCAAAATAAACCCAATCTTGCTAAACGCCAAAAAACGAAGCCCGTTTCGGTGGCGTGCTTCATGCGCAGTGCTGGCTACCTGAGCTGACAGGAGCTGAACAACAACAACAACAACGCCCAAAATTTGTGAAGCATCTTGTGTTGTGAAGTTTGTCTTTTGACCAGCCACTGAAGTGCACTGCGACGGACATCCTTCACTCATGGGACCCCAGAGAGAACAAAAGGCTTTCCAGAATAAAGTTACCAGCGAGCGTCTCTCATAAATCTGAAGCCTTAACAAATACTACTTTACTGTACCATTCCAATTTAGCAACTTTTGAATCTTGGACGCAAGTTACACAACTCTAAACTCACGTCAACTAGTTGTCGTATTCATTGCAGCCTTACAATATCTATATTTTCGGTCTTCACCAAATTCCACAATAAAGCTATTTTTTAAAGAACACCTCGTTGACTCCTACGCTCGATGTAGCTTTACTCTTCTGTAAGTTACATCCGTCGTATGTCTTCCTAAACTCCCTTAATAATAAATAATGTCTTCTTGAAGCTGAAATATTTCTGTTTAGCTCATGATAACAGGGCAGCTGCTCAGACCCGTGAAGTGTTACTGCCTCAGATACTCATTGCTTGTCGACGGAATATCTGTGATGGACATTCATTATTCCTCGGCTGCGTGCCTCTTACACATAACTCCGTCGCTGTAGCAAAGATACTGGAACTGCAGCGCACATCAAATTCTGGAAAGCCATGCACTCTCATGGTTATTTATCATGAGGTTATTTTAGTCACTTTTTTGTCAGCAGTTTAATTTTCGGGCTGACTAAGCTACAGAGTGCCTGATTAAACATGGGCACGCAGAGCTTACGCATGCACGATATTCGACTCTTATTGATAAGTGAAACATGCAATCAATGTTTAGTTGGGAGATCTTTATCTGCAATTTTCTTTGGGTCCTTTGGTACGTTATGCATACACTCAATATTGACGTTTGCAAGGGCATTGCCCTTAATTTCTACGTTCATTCTGAAACTACCTAACCTCGATAGGGATAGGCCTATTATATCGAACTCTAGGTGCCACAAAGATCATCACCGTTACTCCTATTACATGGAAATGAAAAGTTGAAATACTCTCACATTTACCATTTAACCCTCTACCGCCGTATGGCACTCACGGGGAACATCAGAAAAAATGCTAATTATGTTAAAATTATATTATATGTGAGCAATATGAGGTTGCTACTAGGTTTAAACGCGGCGGCATCATACAGCGTCGTTATTTTGGCTGCCTGGCTCTCAGCGTGCTTCATTGCATCAGTGTACAGACGGTCTTTGTGAGCTTAAACGTAGAAACTAGAAAAGTAAATTCGTCGCTAAAGGGTTAAAGTCAAAAATATACAATCGAAACCTCGATTCTTAAAATAATTAACAAGTCAAAGCTACGCAAAATAATACTTATAGAGTAGGTAAATATCACTATAATAATAAGAGCCGCGTCCGTGGGTCCGTCCGTCCGTGTGACCCCTTCTCGAGTCCGTATCGTGGATACCGAGTTCGGCGGTATATTGCGGCTCAAAAATACTGTATTCTAAGTGTTTATTACTGTCACAAGAAAAATAAGTTACCTTTGAAATAATCTTAGGCATGGAAACTCCACTGGAACGAAAAAAAAGACTGAATCGAGAGCGAAAAAGAAGAGCGAGAGAAAGATTATCTCAAGAAAGATTTATAAATATTTTTTGCCATCATTTTTGTTGGCACGGGTACACTGCTGCGAAAAATTGAGACACACCGAAATGCTTGCTAGGATAATAACTGTGAGTGGACGCTCTCTTTTAATTGATAATGCGAAAAGAAATGTTTTAAATTAGTTTGACCAGTAACCTGGCTACCACTTAGTATAAGGCCAAAGATTTTG
>VCRD01000245.1:350798-361852 GCA_006783055.1 Trinorchestia longiramus
CCCTAACAAGCGTGTGCTGGACTGCAGGTGCATGCAGTCCTAACAAGCGTGTGCTGGACTGCAGGTGCATGCAGTCCTAACAAGCGTGTGCTGGACTGCAGGTGCATGCAGTCCTAACGCGTTAATTACCTCCACTACCTCAATAATCTGTTGTGACTTCCTCAACAACCAATAACCTGAGAAACTGCTGACGTGGCAAATTCATTTTACTTGCATGCTGTGTTCATATTCCGTAGTGTTGGTAGCTGGGCTGTCAGTAGAAACGAACAAATTCATCATCTACATCCATAAATTGACGATAATGGGAGCCGTTCTTCCTTAAACATCAGTGTTCTTTTTCAGGCAACTTAAGTACCAATTGGATATTAGATTGAATTTAAGCTTATCTTCTACCGGAATGAACTGTTTTCTTTTGATGGAGTCTATAAACTATGCATATGATAAATGAAGAAATGAGGACTAGTATACTAAACGCATTAACTACATTCTGTAGTTTGAAGTTTGATCAATTAACGATGATTTTATTCGTGATTTCTGTAATGTTTAAACATGCCCTTACGAAAAGATGGTTCCTTTTATTATCAATGAATATTTAAGAAAGTATTCTTCTTTAAATGGTAGTCAAAATCCCATACCTAAGCTGTTACTGACGTCAGCTTGAAAGCAAAGAAAGAGAGGAGCGAGGTTAGGGATAACGAAACTATCACTTCGTTTTATTGCGCAACTCACGCTATCAAGAAGCTGGCGGATTTGACACGGTCACTGTACGTGGTTCTCTGGGTGACTGTATTGGTCCCTTAGGGTGAATATATTGGATAGTTTCTGCACGCTAAGCTGAAGGTTGATATCTGTTCTACACAATATGCAATACCTGGAAGTTGATGTGTGCAGTACACAATGAACACCACACAATGCATACAAAGTATGACACATGATAGAGATCTGAGGGCGGAAAAGATGCACAATATTGTGAATACAAGACCTAGAACTACTAAACCATACGTCTAGCTACATTCATTTACGAATTTATTTTACTATTTTTGAGTTTCCTGCCGTATTGCACCTTGCTGGTATGAGCCTAAGTTAGATACACTGTTTGCCTCTGACATTATAGATACTTAAAGAATGGTTCATTGCACTAACTTAGCAACTCAAGAAAGCAAAAGTTGTAAGCTTGAGTCTTATTCTATACAATATTTCCTTCCAGGGAAAATTGAAATAATACACTTCTATCATATTTACGACTGCATGTAATACTATTATTATAGATATGGGAGGAGACGATAGATTTTGATATACCTGGCAGGAGTGAAGTTTGGTATGGGAATAACAACATTTTCTTTAAGATACTGGGAAATAGTTCTAATCAAGTTTTTGAACTCCTATAGAACCAAAGAATAAAAAGCAATACATTATGAATGCAATGGATGAGACGGAAATATTTGTTACTGTAGCACTACTTCTCTTGTCCTAGTAAAATAGATACCTTGCACATTGTAAGTGCAGGATTTATTCCTTGAAGTACTATTATGATCTGTCCTATTATATTAGTTACTATTAGTATTGTTATAGTAGCTATTATATTAGTTGGCTAGTCTGAAAAAAACAGTAGTAGGAGCGTTAGTATGTTGTAGGAAGGTTGATGTCTGCGCTGTACGATGTATTACACATTTCTTTAAGTATCTGTAATATGTGAGGTATCTCTTTTTGAACAAAAGAAAGTTAACTTACAAAATAGCGTCATTTCATGTTTGGAAAGAGTAAATAAAACTGAATAAGAGCTAGATAAATCACAGAAAAAATCAGGTCGCATTGTGCAACATAAGTTCTACACAGCAAATGGGACTTTTTCATATCCATCTATGTAAAATTCCCTCGTTATTAGTAGTATTAGGTTTACAAAGAAGCAGTCAACTGCAAGGAATGTAAAATACGCGATAAAGGATGAACATGGCTACCAAATTAATCTCAAAGTCCAGTGCGCATCGGTTCTATTTTTTTTATCCCAAAAATTGCAATTATTGAGTCTGCAGGAGCACTGAATGGGCGACTTCGTACAACTCCGAGCACAATGGATGACATGAAGCTGCAATTTATTAAACATACTATACACAAAATTACTCCAATACTGTGCATTCAGTTGAATGTTACATGTCTGTGATGAGTGCACGACAGGTTGAATGTTGACAATTGTGGCTCAGCAATTACATGTCACCACGACTTAGATCCATTTACTGATGCTGCTTTGTGTATACAATGCTTCGAGTCCATCAATAGCTAAGCGATTGTTCTAAAAAGAACTGATCTAAATAAAATATCTATAGAACTACTGCCTCATTTAAAGTATTATGATTTTCAGTGTGATTTCAAGCAGGCATCTCTATTCCAAAAATGTAGCTTGGTCAAACTCGCAAGATTGAGGTTTATGAAACAAAAAAATAAAGTACTACCTAAAAGGGTGAGTACACTTCAACAAAACATGGCTGAATTCAATGCCATTTACGGTGCAAGGAGCACTTATGTGTGATCACAGATTCCTCAGGATATTAAATATTATTCTTATCAATGAAAGTTTTAAAAAGTTCTGAAATGATACATGTGAACTTTTCCCCCGTGTATATTTTGTGCAGTGCACACTTTCTATGTTCCCTCTAGTGCACCAGTGGGTAGCTGATTACAAGGAACTTCATAAGCGGGAAGGATTTTCAGTTCCATCGCGTTTGTTCTGGGCTTGGTCTCACGCCGCAATGCACGATCAAACACAAACTGCAGCCTCGGAAGAAGCTGTCTAGTGACTCTGCATCTTTCGTCCCCGATTCGCAACTATTTCGCGAGCGCGCCGTTGCCGCTGAGGTGCGTCAGTGTTGCAAAAAAATCATATTTGCAATAAAAAATACACGAATCTAGGTGAATTTTGAGGTCTGTCGTTCATTCTAAAGTCGTGTTTGTAATTAAATTTGGTACTTTTTTGCATAAATTCAAGGGATTGCCTGTTACTGCATGTCTGTACGAAAACAAGAAGGCTAGTAAATATTTCCCGACTTTATTTTGGAACAGCATGTCAGGTGGAACGAACGAACCCTTAAGAAAGATTTAACTGAATTTAATCGTGTTCTCTGGATAACACCCGAGTATCACCCCTTTTTTTGACTAGGCTTCAACAACTACAGCAGAAGAAGGTTATTGACTATGTTGACTGTGCATATTTTGACTTACATGTGACTATGTTGATTTTGCATGTATTGACTCACATGTGACTATGTTGACTGTGCATATATTGACTTACATGTGACTATGTTGACTGTGCCTATATTGAGTGTAAGCGTGTGCTTGTGCCCCTGTCGTGAACATGTATTATCTCTGTCAATAGATGTGGCTGCAATTTACTTACACACGCGTGGTAATCTGCATTCTGAACCAATTAACAAAATGGCAATCTTTTGTATGATGCTTCAGGAGCGAATCCTTCAAAATAAACGATTTAAATATATAAAATAAGTCTTAAAAACAGCTGGAAATTATTATTTCTCTGCCATTTTGCTGCATAAACCTCGAGTTTCCGCTCAAGGATTAGTCAGACTCAGCTCCATAGTTTGAAGAATGGTAGTATAGCGAAGTGAACTAAATTTTCAATTGTTGCTCTAGTGGTGACTACTTTTAGTCATTTTCCCGGTCAACTACCGAGGAGACCGACATGGTTATAGTTCTTGACTCTTTTTGGATCATTGTTTAGATTAAAACTTACAAAAAGAAAAAAATTCATTTTCATGTTTCAAAGTCTTTAAATTATTGTAGAATAAAATGTATATTAAGTAATAAATATTCATCTTACTTTTTATAAAGTTTCCAAAGATTTACGAGTAAATAACCGTAACATTAGGCAGGTGTTCACTAATTATGTGTTGTAAATCTTGCAACCCTTTTGATGGGGAAGTAAAATGCAAATTGTCTTGAATATTTTATTTTCAAATGTCGCTATGAAATTTGAAATTCTTGTAGTTAATTCGATATCTTCTGTAAATTAGTTTTCAATTCATTCATTTACCTCATTTTCACAAATCAGCAAAATTAGATACTCATGGATTCTTTTTCCCATCACCCACCTTCATCTTGTATTCATGAGCTGTTTTTCCAGGAGTTGGTCTCCAAATGCAGCTCTATTAATCTCGCTACTCCCTTCTTGGTTCAGGAAAGATGATTTCCTTCTGATTGAATTTTTACTTTATTCTGTGTCTCCATGAACTTCCCAATCAGTTATTCAAACCTATACGTATATAACTGATGGATACCAAGTTTTTTAGTTTCATAGCTATATTAACAGATAGTTCAGAATTATCGAGCCTTCTTGTTCTTCCTAAGCACTAGACTTTGAATACAGTATACAAATAACTAGGAAGGTAGAATTCTTAGAGGTGAAATGTAAGTAGGAATCAAAATATAAATACCGATCATATTTCAATATTTATAGAATCTTAAATAGCGGTAACTCTACTTTTCCTTGGTTAAACATTTGAAGTTCAGTCTAATTTGCAGGTTGTGGAGCTTGAAAAGAAAAGAAAAACTCAACTTACTTTCTGTCCTGGGACTGCATGGACAGGTCCTCGAAGCCCCATATATACATGACATAGAAGAAGAAGAAAACTGGATTTTTCTGCGGATATTTTTCTTCGGTCTCCGGATGCGTCTTCGTCGTTACTATGGTAACATAGGTCTCAGATCGAACGCTTCTGGCCAGTGAGCGAGTGCTGTCTTACTGAAATATTTTATGCCGTTGCAAATTTATAGTATTATGCGTTTTATTGTGTACATATTTATGACCTATTATCATATTATACGCAGGTTTCGATTTTTTTCCCCTTTTTTCTTCTATATATTGAATCGAAGAGTAACGTCCACAATCGTGACGCAATCAAAAACGTGAGACACAGGCACTGATCCTGGTTTACCTATTATGACGATAACAGCAAACTTATTTATATATTCCAACACTTATTGGGTTCGCTACTTTTTCATTGGAAATTTAACATTTACAGTATCTGTAATACCATGCGTATAAAAACACAAAATAGTTTGTAATTCCTTAGAATTGAAATATAGACACGTTATTAAAGAGGAGATGGCCTTATATACACAATATTTTACTTATTTATATGTTTGAAAATAATTAAATGGGGAGATTCAGTTTGTAGAATTTTGGTAAACCTCCATCTCAATGATCATAGATTTATTTTAAGTTGCTTAATCAAAATTTTCGTAATTAAATGTTAAAGTATTGCTAAACTGAAGGTATAATTTATAGTATACATTTCTCTATGTGGGATGTGGTAGGAGTATCATTGTTTTATTATTTTATGTTTAAACTTAATAAGCAAAATCCTAAAGAGTTCAAGTTTCCAAATTATTTACTCTGCAAAGAAAAGAAAACAATTAGCCAAAAATGTTGCACCAATTTTATGTATAAAATATGCATGAGATTAGAAGTGACTCTATATACAAAAACTCTCCATGGTTCTCTTAATTTTTGATATAGAATTATTAGATTATTTCATAACATATTCAAGTTATTGGAATAGTATGTGTCATTTTTAATAAGCAAATGCAGTTATGATGTTACTAAAAAAAATTTCTATTTATTGCATAACTCAAATTTAATTATCAAATATTGAAATATGTGTAACTGCTCACCTTCTAACTTGTAAATTTAAGCTTCTTCACACTATTAAGTGCTTAACTTTTATAGATCTTGTAAAAACTATTTAAAAATTAATATAATATAAATTCAACTTATTTACTTGAGTTTACAATTTACAATTCAACTATTTACTTTACTTTATTTAGTTTCATCATGGATGGGAGTACTTTAATTTAGTAGAAAAAGCCATGTATTAATTGTAATATTCATTGTCTTTTTTTGCCAGGTTACTGATAGTAACATGAAAAATTTTTGAAGTAGAAAGTTTATCACACTTAGTACATATCAATATATTGTGCAAAGGTGTGTTATTGAAAGTAATGATAGTGTAATTACTCCAGAAGATAGCTGAATTGCTTTACTCATATTCAGTCTGTATTACATTCATCTTAGATTAGATTTCCATAAATTTCTGAAGGGTATTACAGCAAACATGCTTGTTCCTGCATTTACTGTCAACCTAAACCAGAAGTTACTAGCAGGAAGAGTCACCATTGGGCGATATGATGGCATTCATCCTTGCCTCACGGCTTCTACAACCAGAGATAAGGTAAAGGAATTTTGGTGGATTTTCTTTTTAACTTTTCAGGATCTTTATTTTTCCTTCAACTTGTTGAAAGTATCATTAATAGTATTGAATTAACCTACTAAAAGAAAAGTAAGGTCTTGTGAAATTAAAATTTAGAAGTGATTTCTGGAGTAGAAACAAGGTTAGGAATATAATACAAAGAAGCCATAGGTGAAAGGAAGGAGAAATAGGTTGGAGGAGCAAAAATAAAACAAGAAAATGCTTATAAAAATGCATAAGTCAAGTATTATACATTCAACAACTTGTTTACCAAAATGTTAAATTTAGAAATTTATGTTTTTAAATTTGTTATTGCACACTCCAGGTGCTGATCCACAACCCCCACCAGCAGTTGGGCACAGGGGGGGGTCGCATGTCCCTGAACACGAGCAGCTCTGATGTGGCTCTCCTGAACATCAACCAAAGTGTGACTGCGCTGGTGGCTGGAAACTTGTCCACACCTGGCAAGAACACAGACACGCTAGTCGTGTGTACTCCTACCAATGTTCTTGCTTATGATGTGCAGAATAATGCTGATGTCTTCTACAAAGAGGTGAGTAATCTTATCAACATGCGGTTTTTACAAAAAGATGAGTAATTCTACTTTAAGTCTTAATTTCTAACTTGTATCCTAAAGAGATGATTTGCTGTTCACTAGATTTTTTAAAGATATTCATAACAAATACTTCTGTTTTCTTGCATTTCATATGGATAATAACAGTTAGCTAATTAATCACCTAAACTTTATAGCAGCTTGAGCACCTATTTTATTCAAGGAGATTTCACATAATAAGTCTGTTTGGATAAAAGTATTGTTTTTTCAGAGTTCAGTTCCAAATTATTATAATTTTTAATTCCAGGAAGCCATACTTATTTGTATTATGTTGAGTTGTATGCTTTTTCTGGGAATTACAATTTATTTTTAGAATTTAATTTTCTTGGGATGGTGAACCAATGGATCAGTTTATTAATTTTACTGTATTATCAAAACTATTCAGTTTACTATTGTTAAAACACTCATATATTATTGCTTAAGAAGGTGCCTTTGACATAGTTTTCTAAGGTTTGATCTACATTCCTACATTTTTTGTGGTGCAAATTATGGGCTCACTGAAAAGTGCTTTGGAAATGATAGTCCTTGAACCTACATTGGGAATTTATTATTGGTGGTCAAGCAGCATTCTTGAGCCTTTTTTAAGAAGCATATGGCTGTAGTATCTTCTAGTTCAATAGAAAGACTTACATCTCTTAGAAATATATTACACTAAGTATTAAGTAGCAGTCTACCGGTTATGCAACAATGACTGCCAATGATGGGTATAACCCATCAGCTGTACCAGACAATACATTGTTCTAGACTAATCTGGACTCTCAAGCCATCGTCACTTGAGACTTAGGAAGCCTACCTCTATGTTGCACTAACTGCTTGGTTGTGAGTTTAGCTTGTGTTTGTGTCTTCCTATTTGCTTTCTTGTGTAGGGTGCTGGCATCTCTGTTGTGCTGTGCAGCAACCATTGCTGTTAATATTTTTGATCAATTGCCAAGATAGCCTTTCCAGAATAAATGCTATTTCTGGGTAGTTTTACATGTCTCTCAGTATGATAGTCATTGTACTTTTGTTAAGTTCCATCTCATTCTTTCTTATAGTCTTCTAACTTATGGCTCTTCAGGTTATTTCATCATTTCTTCTCCCAGTTATGGATAATTTTCCTGTGAGCAAACTTTTGGATCAGGTGATATTGAATATTTTATTTTATTTACCCTAGTACTGTGCTTTATATTGCAACTTTTGTTCTTTACCTTTAAAATTTAGTGCTGTGCTTTACCAGGTGTCAGACGGCAGCAACGCAGTCACAATTGGACGCCTATGGAGACACCCCACACCTCTTGCTCTGGTCGGGGGTAACTGCAGTGTTCAGGTACATGGCATAGTTTACTCACTTCACTGTTCAATTAGGTTTTCTTATATTCACTCAATATCTGTATTCCGTTGAATTCAACTGCTGCATTCGCAGTTGAAGTGTATACATCAAACGCCCCGTTAATATCAGATGAATACATTTTCTGTCAGCGTTTCATTATTTACCTGTGGCTTGTATCTTAAATATGTGAAAATTCACAGGGGTTTGATGCGACTGGGGCGGACATGTTCTGGACGACTGCTGGAGACAACGTCACGTCGCTGGCACTCACTGACTTCGATGCAGACGGCGAGAACGAGGCTAGTGGTCACTGTGTGTGACGTCAGACCAATTGTTCTCGCATTCACTGATGAATCCCACTTTATATTAATACACAGTATCTTGCTTGCTGGGTCCGTCTCTCTGTCACGCTCTTAAGGATTTAGATAGTAGAAAAGTGGGTAGGGTATGCATGTATTGTAAGCATTGTATTGCGGAAACTACAGGTACATCCTACATTGTAAAAACTCCTTCGCAAAGCTTGCGTCCACAGGCAAATCACATGAAAAAAATCAGTTAAAAACGGGTATTTTCACGTGTGGGTCTACTAGTTAACCTAAATAAACAGGAGTCTTCTCATTAATTCTGAACCTATTCTCTGAAAGTAAGCGAATGGTTTTACGAGGCGGATTTCTCTCATTGCACATGGTAACTGCTGAACTTATTCGTTGGAAGTAAGCGGATAGTTTTATGATGTAAATTCTTCTGTTTGATGTGTTAAACACTGAACTTATTCTTTGGAACTGAGTAAATGGTCGTATAGGTGATTTTTTGTGTTGCAAAGGGTAACTGAGATTCACTTGTGTATCTAGGTGTTGGTGTGCAGAAATGGGTTAAAAAACAAATTGATATTGTTCGTTTAATGGTAGTACTTTCGTGAAAAACAAAATAATATGCATCATCAAATTGAAACGGAAATTATTGAAATGGAAACACATTTACGGTTCACATAATATAAGACTGCTAGAGATAAAAATGTCCTTATTGCTAGCAGGTGTATCTGTTGTGGGTGTACGATACATACATTTTAGGATTTAGATCAAATAATTAGCAATTAGATTAGCGATGCAATGACGAAATATTTATTCTAATTTGAAAACGTACGTACGTGTTGTGACAAAACTAGACCAGCTGAATATTTATGTTTTACTGAGTAAAGAATCATTAGAAAAGTAAGTAAGATATCCGAAAACTTAGAAAGGCAATGTTTTGTTTCAAAAGTTAACTGAAGCGTTGAGAATGCATTCGATTATTTATATGTAGGTGATGACGCGATTTAATTGAATCTTATTTTCTATTTTGTTTTCACTGCTTTTTTGTATAAATTATTGCTTCCAAGTTTCTAGACTATTTATTTACTTATATTGCTAAGTAAATATGAAAATTTTGATGATTATGATAATGGACGTGCATTGTGGTGGTCATGCAAAAGTAAAGCTCGCAGAGAGGACTGAGATTACGTAGCTGCACAAAAGCTTTCTCTCATGCAGTCATCAGCTAGAGATCAGGAAGAGTGGAACTGAGAAATCTTATTGAGTAATATACTTCTCACGTAAAGCGGCTATTCTCTTGATACTAGGAAAAATTCCAGGTTGTGTATTTTTTTTTTTGATTTTATAAACACATAAGAACTTACGGTCTGAAACTTGTTTCATAAATGTATGACTGAATGCCGATAGTGTGAAAAAATAATTGTAGCGATGATGTATCAACACAGTCGTTAATGCCAAATGTCCATAGTATGCGAATATCAAGTTGTTTCGAATAGAATAAGGCAATAGAAACGAGCCGTTTGGCCCATTGTTGGGTTGATACCAAGTCCCATGCTGTCTAAAGTAAAGACATCAATCATGCACGTACACCTTAATACCGCAAGTCAATGACAACTACATATCTTATGACTGTAACTGGAAGTTTGTTACTATTTCAACAGTTGCTTGTGGGCTCAGAGGACTTTGATATCAGGGTATTCAAGAAGGACGAGCTGCTGACGGAGATGGCGGAGACGGAGGCAGTGACAGGACTCTGCTCTGTGGCAGGGCCGAGGTTCGCGTACTCTCTCACAAACGGCACCGTGGGTGTCTACCAGGGCTCCTCCAGGTGGTGGCGCATCAAGGTAAAGCTTGGTCCTGTGACTCTTTAGATTTGTTATATTAGCCAATACTTTTTACTGGTGGCACATCAAGATAAAGCTTAGTTCTGTGACTCTTTAGATTTGTTATATTGGCCACTACTTGTTACTGGTGGCGCATCAAGGTAAAGCTTAGTTCTGTGACTGTTTAGATTTGTTATAATGGCCACTACTTGTTACTGGTGGCGCATCAAGGTAAAGCTTAGTTCTGTGACTGTTTAGATTTGTTATAATGGCCACTACTTGTTACTGGTGGCGCATCAATGTAAAGCTTAGTTCTGTGACTGTTTAGATTTATTATAATGGCCACTACTTGTTACTGGTGGTGCATCAATGTACGCCTTAGTCCTGTGACTGATTGTTCAGATATGCTATGATGGCCTCCACTTGTTTATTATTAGGTCACTTCAAAGTAACGGGAACTTCTCGGAAATTCTTAATGTGATTTCAAAGTAAACTATTTATCAAGTTAATTGTATGATGATTTGCCAGAGCAAGAATCAAGCGATGTGCATCTGCAGCTACGACATCGACGGTGATGGAGTGCCTGAGCTCATCACTGGCTGGAGCAACGGCAAGCTTGATGCTAGGAATGATAAGAGCGGCGAGGTGGTGTTCAAGGTGAGTTGTGAGGCGCGTGTGTAGGGTTGTGAGGCGCGTGTGTGGGGTTGTGAGGCGCGTGTGTAGGGTTGTGAGGCGCGT
>VCRD01000245.1:371974-389070 GCA_006783055.1 Trinorchestia longiramus
TTAGCTTTAATTTGATACGTAAATAAAGTTTGTTGGATGAATAGATGAAAAATAATTCTTGGGACCGGAAGGTAAAAATATCGTTGGTGGACTCGAAAACGGGTGTCAAGGAACGGCGTCCCCCCAAGTGCGGGTGGTTAATCAAGGAGAGTTAATTTACAGCCATGCAGTGAGAATAGGTTATTAGCTTTAATTTGAGACCAAAACGAAGGTTCTACGATGCATAGGACGAAAATAATTAACGAAACTGTTCGTTTCAAGATTTTTTCTGGAGATCTCAAGATTTTTAAGTTCGGGTCAAGTTCGGTGTTGAGATCGGTGTCGAGATTTTCCCGCTGGTGGTAACCCTCAGGTATATAAGATGGCTGGTGAGCACGGGTAAGGGTCTCGCAACCTCTGAAGGGGAAGGAGGGTCATCTCTCTTGCTCGTCAGAGTGGGAGAGATGAGTGCAAGATATTCAATGAAGAGCTTACCTCGCCCACTTGTGTAGAGTGGGAGTGACGAGCGGAAGATATTCAATGTGAAGTCAACATACCCCAGGGACAGACCCCAACCACTTGATATATGTGCGCAGAGCGCTCATTCCTATTCCCCTCCTAGTATCCCTTTCCGTTTCACCCCTTTACTTAGGTACACCCTGTGCCAAACTCTCTCTCAAAGCTTTACTATTGGCACCGACCGACCGACCGACCTGGTAAGGGTTATTCTTCTGCTGCTAACCGCCTCGTGCGTACGTACCTTGTGTGCTCGTCTGGTTTGTGTGTTCTGCATTTTGTAACTACTCGCCCCACGTAGCGTTGTGGCAATAATGTTGCTTAGGTTTTAAACTTCTGTCAATTTTAACTGTCCTCTATAAGAAAATATCACATTTTAAATGAACTGATTAGTAAATTCTGTGAAAAAAAAACCAGTCGTTTTAAATGCCACTCAACTAAAGAAAGTATTGTGGTAGTGACTGAGACAGAGAAGCATCAGTAGGCTTCACACTTGTACGCACTTCAGTAGTTTTGGGGATCGTGTATCGGCCACAACCTTAACTTTTTTTCACGTTCATGTAATGGTGTCATTTTCTAACATATATTTTTCGCTATCTAATAGTCAAATACGGGTTCTCTATTAGTCATTAATACTTTTTCATTAGCGCTTTCTCAATGTTTTTTTTTGTTCTTCATTGGTTGCTTATGTACTGGTGCCTATTTTTATCATTCAAGTTTTATTTTTCAGTTAGTTTTTATTTTTCAATTCTTATTCATCTTTCAATACCTTTTCCTTTTAATGCTCTTTATATTTCAATGACAGTCCATCTTTTAATGCTCTTCTTTACCTTTAGACGTTTCTTAGTGCCTTGGTGCTCATTTTTGTCTCACTAATCATTTATTTTCCTAAATTTCTATCTGTTGTAGCTTAATATCTTGTTTATTCGTGAATTGCTTTTGTGTGTCCCAATTTCCCGTAATACCTTTCAGTATGCAAAGTTCACGAACAGCTTAATTTTTGCCGTGCAGTTTTGTCCATGAGTTAGCATTTGCAGGTTCATGACTCGTGCGTGTGAGTTGACTGTAGTTGTGTGACCAGGAGAACCAGCGGATCTCGAGCGCCTCAGCCGCCACGGGGGTCCTGCCAGGCACTGGTTTCTGCACCAGCGAGGGCGTGGCTGTCATCCCGGTGGGTGGAGGAGGAGGGCAAGGAAATTCAGGGTCGAAAAGAGCAAGGAAATTCATGGTCAAAAAGGGGCAAGGAAATTCAGGGCCGAAAAGAGCAAGGAAATTCAAGGTCAAAAAGGGCAAGACGATTCGTGTGCGGAAAGGGCAAGACGATTCGTGGGCGAAAAGGGCAAGACGATTCGTGGGCGAAAAGGGCAAGACGATTCGTGGGCGAAAAGGGCAAGACGATTCGTGTGCGGAAAGGGCAAGGCGATTCAAGGGCGAAAACAGCAAGGAAATTCAAGGGCGGGAAGAAAATATAAATGGGAAAAGGGTAAAGAAACCATAGGACAGAAAGGCCAGGGAAATTGTAGTTTCAAATGAGCAAGGAAATTCTAGGTTGAAAAGAGCAAGGAAATTTAAATGCGGAAAGGGGTTAGGAAATAAGAATGCGAAAAGGGCAAGGAAATTCAAGGACGAAAGTACAAGGAATTTTGCTCCTAGCTGGAATTAAATACACATCTGTTGAATAATTACTGATTTTTCTACTCGTAAAAATCTTGTGTCATTAGGTTACTTCAATTAAAAGTCTTTGAATTAGCTGTCTAACTTCCTGTAAAATGTTACTGAACGACAATTCACGTCTATTCGTGTACTGGATTATTTTCAACATAATTTTTTTTGTTAACAGAAATAACAGAAACTTATGAATTTGAATTCAACAGTTTTAGTGGCAATAATTAAGTTTTTCATGGTTTTACTCTCAATAGTCCTTAGTTTCGTAGTTTTCAAAGAAACTGAGCATCGGAAGTCTGAAAATATTACGGCTATTCTTGCTTAACATGCAGAGACTCAGAGTTCAGTAATACCTAGTTTGCTCTACCATTTAACAAGTAATGCAATGTTGGTTCAGTTAATGTTGTAATGTTCATTTTGTGCAGGCGAACACGCAACTTCAGACTGGCTTGACCATTAACATGGGAGATGAGGCCCTAGCTAAACCGGTAAGTGGATGGGGTTGCAGGTGTTATAGCGCTTATGCCTTCAATAATACGAGTATTTCACCCAGTCTATGTAATTTTTGGCTGAATTCCTTGATTGCCTACCATTATTATGGCGCATTCTATCTTAGTAAAAATTTACGTATTTTAGCACATATTGCCTCTACAAATATGTACGTATTTTTTATACATTCACGCTTTGCAAAAATGTACATATTATGGTACATTCTAGGTCTACGAAAATGTACGTATCATGGCACATTCTACCTCTACAGAAATGTATGTATTATGGTACATATTGCCTATACGAAAATATACGCAGTATGGTACATTTCACGTCGAGGAAAATGTACATATTATGGTATATTCTACGTCTATGGAACTGTACATTTATCCTGCTTTGAGGAAACACCGAACAGAAATTAGTTGACCCATCAGATTTATAAGCTGAAGATGCTGTAGGTTCATTCGCTTTTTCTTTTCGTCCAGATGTTTTTCTCAGATTTTTTGAGGATTTTTTTTTCCGTAATGGTGGAGGGCTTGATTTTATCAGTAATATCGAGCTATGATACCTTACAGTGCAATGAATGAGAACAATTTTCAATATACAAAATTCCTTTCACTTGATTAAAGACTTGCATTTGTTCTAATTTTACGTGATGTGTTAAGAATGAGTGCATTGGACTACAGTGATTGGTGTCAATTTGTTCCTCTTCTAATGAGTGGTGTGAAATCTCGACTACATTGGTACGCGTGATTATTAATTTCAGTGTTTCCTGGCAATTTATATTGAATACAACAAATTGGAAAATGATGTTTAATGGTTTCCAGGGAAGATATAGGAGACACAGGTGGGAGTTTAGGTCCGGGAGTGGGAGGTAATACAATACTAGGCTCCGGTAAAGAGAAATTTGTCAGAGCTACTGCGTCCTGTTGCAGAGATCACTTTTCTGACGCGATAAGGCCGAGATGTGTGACGAAGAGCCCGTGAATATTATTGTGGACCAGACTGGACTGCGATCTCATTTTGTATTGAAAGAATTCCGACGACTGTCATTTCATTCAAGTAGTAGTATTATTGATAACTTCCTGATAAATATTTTTTACCAGTCTTACTACCAGTTGATCTATAGAAATTTGAGCAAATCTACTGGCGTTTTATGAATAAATTGACTTAAATAATACACGAACTACCCTGTGGGCTCGCAAAGTAAAAGACAATTTTTCCTCGCTCAGCCTCACGTGGAGATCGCCCTGGCTACCACAAACGACACGATCATCAGAGCTGTGATCATCTTTGCAGAGGGCATCTTTGAAGGCGAGAGCCACGTCTACCATCCGAAGGAGAACAACCTCTCGTCTAGCATCAGGGTGCCCATCTTCCCGCCCAAGGTTTGGCAAAGCGATTTTTTTCATGTATACGTGCTTACCTAGTAGATTTTGCCAGTTGGTTTTCAAATTAGTCTCACAAAGTGCCTGAAGGTCTGGGGAAACGGTGTTTTTCTGTCATGCGCAGTGACCAACGAGTCCCTAACTTTTTCCCTCATGAACCACTTGTGAATGTCAGAGTTCTGTACGAACCCTCACCTTTCTGAGACACGATGTGAGTCTGAATTCTACTTCAATACACATAATAGTGCTGTGGAGAATGTATATTGTACATTATAAACTTGATGGCGAAAGCCCAAGTTCAAAGTGTAATGTTGTGACGATAAAGCGTTACGATTCCCTCTGGATGTACTCATACACTCTTTGGGGATTCATACACCTTAGTTATAGAGCCCCTGATGGCCACGTACATTTTTGGACGATGTCTTAGCATGTTTCAAAACTACTCATAAGTTGTTTTTTGCATCTTCCTAGTGAAGTCATGGACCAATTTACTTCATCAATGGTTTTATTTATTGTTGGTCTATGAAGTTTGGTTAACTATACAGTCATCTCGAAGACGTCAAGAAGAATCGTTGGTTTATGAAATGCATTTCGTAATAGTGACGATAATGAATTGGAATAATCGAAAAATTATTTTATTAAACTAGGCTCATTATGAAACAGAATTTGAAGGCAGCAAAAGGGAAAATAGTTCATTTGCCACAAACGGATCATCTGAAAATATTTAAGAGCTTTTTCGAAGCGAGTTCAAATGCATAAAAAATATTACAGGTTGACGATTTTGAGAGATCAAGCGTTGTCTATTTCATTAGTGAATAAGTAAGGCATTGTCTATCGCATTGGGTGAAGAGGTTAAGCGTTCTTTGTTTCATTTAGTGAGAACATTATGTATACTTTTGGGTGATAAGTGACTTCTGTAAAATACGGTCACAATTTACAGTGATGTTTTGAAATGTTGAATATATCAGTACTAATTATTGGTTGTACAGTTAAACCTCGATCTAACGGACCCCGATGCAACGAATTTTGGATGCAACGTTATGTTGCCGCACCCTGATTTTGTTCACAAATCTTAAAAATTATACAAAAATTCGTGTAATCTCGGTTCAACTGTAGGAACTATTGCAGCAATGCTGTCCCATGCTTGTGTGTGAGAAACTCATGAGCTGACCTCCATCACCACGTACATTAATCTTAATGTAAATCCTCAACCCTCGCATAAATATCTATTAAGTGCCCTATTATCTATTTGAGATATTGTTATTAAATATCTCTATTATTTGTGCCACTTAAGTGTCAATCTGTCACAGGATGTACCAGTTTTAACCTCTCCTTATCTGTGTCACTATCAAGTGTCCATCTGCCACAGGATGTACCAGTTTCAACCTCTCCTTATCTGTGTCACTATCAAGTGTCACTCTGCCACAGGATGTACCAGTTTCAACCTCTCCTTATCTGTGTCACTATCAAGTGTCACTCTGCCACAGGATGTACCAGTTTCAACCTCTCCTTATCTGTGTCACTATCAAGTGTCACTCTGCCACAGGATGTACCAGTTTCAACCTCTCCTTATCTGTGTCACTGTCAAGTGTCAATCTGTCACAGGATGTACCAGTTTCAACCTCTCCTTATCTGTGTCACTATCAAGTGTCAATCTGCCACAGGATGTACCAGCTTCAACCTCTCCTTATCTGTGTCACTATCAAGTGTCAATCTGCCACAGGATGTACCAGTTTCAACCTCTCCTTATGTGTGTCACTATCAAGTGTCAATCTGCCACAGGATGTACCAGCTTCAACCTCTCCTTATCTGTGTCACTATCAAGTGTCACTTTGTCACAGGATGTACCAGTTTCAATTTCTCCTTATTTTTATCACAATTATCAATCTACTACAGGATGTACCAGTAGACCTGCACATCAAGGCTCTGGTGGGGTACAAGGGCTCTCAGCACCACCACGTGTTTGAGCTGACACGACAACTGCCCCGCTTCTCTATGTACAGCCTGTCTAAGGCTCCTGCCACGCCTCTGCCTGACAGCTACGTCAAGTTTCAACTGCAAGAACGAGTTGCCAGGGTCAGTGATCTACGAATGTTGTTGCTTCAACATAGTGCGAATATGGTAGAGTTCATCAGTAGAATACGAAGTTTTAATTATTTTTGTTTTGGGTTTCTTTGATTTAACACTGCTATTTACTGTATAAAATACATGCATGAGTGGTGTTTAATTTGTTCAAATTGCCTCATTTTTACTCGTTTTCTGTTTGTGTGCCAGACCTTGTATTTTCGATGAAACATCGAAGTAAAGAGTGCAGTTCGTAACAGTACAGGAGGTGGGGTTAACGAGCTCGGTTTTTATACTACGGTACAGCATTTTCTTATCTTTTACGAGCCGCCAATCACACTCTTTAACAGAAATTTCACTTCCTAACAAAGAAAAAATAGTCTCGAATTGATTGAAATGTTTTTCTTGAAGCACAAACAAAAACGAGTTCTATGTAAATGCATGAAAAGATTTGCCTTCGGTTGCATGAAGTTGAACTTGACTAGATATTGATGTTTCAAAATAGGCTTTAACGTTTTTTTATTCAAAAACTGTAAACATTTGAGCTTTTGTCGCATGTTACCGGTGTTCTGCATGACATAAATTTTATATCCTGTCTCACGAGCTCAAAAAAATAAGGATCAAAATATTTTGCATCACGTTATTGAAATCTCTGGGTAAGAATTTAGATAATGCTGTTTGCATGTCGTTCAGAACTATTTTTGTGTCAAATTCACTACTCTTGAGATTACTTTTCCTAGCGCAATTGCTGACTCTTGCACCATTTTATTACAAAAACATCAGTTTCTCAAAATTTTCGTTACAAGGAATCAGGGGCATGATTGTCTCGACCAATGTGTAAATTTTTCAGACAGTTTTTGTACACGATGACTATCAATCAGTGACACTTGCGTAGCAAAATAGTCACACTTATAAAACCTAGTTCAATTATTCATCCATCGCGGAGATCACATTATTCAACCACCGCCGTGGGGGGAATTCGCGGAAGTACACATATATTCATTTTATTACTTACAATTTGATAAATTTATTGCAACAGATAATGAAAAGTTACGTATGGGAGAGTCATTACAGAATGAGAATTATATTTGAAGTTTTTTTTTTTTAAGTTTCTTTAATGCACCTCAATGTGGGCACCATGAGTTACACGACTCACATGAAACGGTACTCGATTTCTTGTTATGTTTGCTGTACTATAACATCGTCAATGGCGGCAATGTCTAAGTGAGAATTATTTTCGTAATACGTTTCCTAATACAGCAAGTGTTGATTCGAGTAAAAAATAACTAAGGCGCTAATAATTTTTTGTGAAAGATTTCTGATCTAAAGTTTCTGATCCTTAAAATGTTTCTCCATATTTACATTTGATGATTTGAAATTTAACGAAACTTCGTAAATATACGAATATTTTTTAGTAGATTACGATACACGACTGTAAAGAACCAAAAATGCATCACTTTTTTGCAGGAGTTGTCCCGAGTTTTTGTTAAAAGAAAATCAATGATGTGTAAACGTTCAAGTTTATTGACTTTAAAAGTTGTGCGAGGAACAATAAATTGTGAAATGTATTTCTAAGTAGAACACAGGAAAGTTTCAATGATTAACCCGTACAATTGTTAAAGATCTTCTCACAGATTTGTTAGCAAAAAGCATGAGGGTGACGTGTTTTCCAAAGATTTCAGGAAAAATCATTCGATCTCGTTGAAGACGTCTAGGAACGCAAAATTTTTCGATTTACCTGAACGTACTTTTACAAACATAAGTTCTGAATTCACTAGCAAAAAATTAGCAACAATTGTGCAAAAGCTGAAGCGTTTTGCGTGATCTACATCCAATCATTTGCATATAGACGGAGTGTCATAGAATTTAGAGCAATTGTGAATTTTAGTGAAATGCAGTTTTTTTTTTTGAAAGATTTATGAAAATTATTAAACGGAAGGATAAAACAGAGCAGGAATAATAAAGAGGATAAAAACGGGAAAACAGGATTAAACAGAAAAATGTGTTTTATTTTCATAGATCCTTAATTTTATCCCCTTTAAACAGTATAATTTCCACGGGTACTATTATATCTAGGTCATGTTATTGGTGGATAGGATACAGAATAGAAGTTCCGTATATATTCATGAAAAATTGACATTTAAAACCCAATTTGTTGCATATCTTTAATACATTCGTCTTTATAATAATTTCGTATTAATCAAAACTAAACCGTGGAATTTCCACTGAACTGTCTAATTCTACATAGTTTTCACTCTTTAATATGTACAATTTTCTAACAAAGTTGTACATTTACAGCTGGTGATGTGGCTGAATCAGAGTTTTCTGTTACTGGAAGACCTGAAGCTTGGTGACGATGGCGGTGTGTCCCTTAAATTTATTTGTTTGAGAAAGGGGGAGCCGCTGCACATTGAGGTTACTCCAACCTCCCGAGTGTCTTTGCATTGCGACAGCATGGACCTCGTCGCTGATATCATCCAAAGCCTTGCTTCTTACCTCAACCTGGAGGACCTCGAGGTTAGTGGCCTGAATGTTGAATATATTTTTAGCCAGAGTGCTGGATTTCAGGAACTTTTCACGAATCATACTTAAAAATTGTGTGCTCGTTTAATCATCAATTGAAAAATACATAACCGAGTTTTCTTCTCGAAACTTTTTGCTTTCATTTTTCAATAATTCTCTCCATACAGTAATTTCTTCTCGAGTGGAATCTATTTATTTGTCTTCAACTGATTATACTAAGATTCTTGTTAATAGAGTACTTTCTGGCACTTACCTCCGATATTTAATAGATTGCTTGGTACTCATTTCATCATTTACTCAGGCCACTCTAACACTAGGCCAGTGTTTTGGCCTAGTGGTTTGTGAAGCCAAGCTTGCCAGCCCGTTATCTAGGCTGCGACATGGAAGCAACTGCAGAGATACTTGGTAAAGCAGTAGAAAGTTATGCTACTCCTCACGCTACTCTTAGATGTTATGCTACTCTTACACATTTTTATTATCCATACTCGTACATCTCTTTTTCCCGGCGCTCATTTCTATGCATACCATACCTCAATCTTTGAGATTAATTTAAATCGAATCTGTAACTTTAACAAGGCAGGTACTAAAATTTAATAAAAAGAGGAGAGCAAAAAACACTGATAGAAATTTCATTATAATGCGAACGTTTCGGGCTGACAGCCATCATCAGTTTTTTTTAAAAGAAAATCTAACATACACCACTGAAACAAAAAAGAGAAAAAGATGTACAAACATTAATTCAGAAGCATAGCTAAAAGAGATGACAAAACACACAACTAAGAACCTATAATGGTAAGGGGGTATGAGTTTAACTGGTTGTTAGGTGAAGGCTTGCATTTAAAAATGAAGAGACTCTAAAATTCTAAGATCTAAAACACTTGAAGCTGCACGTACTACTTTGAAATGACTAGAATTGGGTATCGTATTGCACGTTTCCGCATGATCGCGAACAGCAGAATGAGACGGACTGGTCAGACGAGCACCAGTGCGGTAACTAACTCCAAAATGCTCTGCCATTCTAGCTCCGAGAGTACGTGTTGTCATGCCAACGTACTCAGATGCACAACGTGCACAACTGTACGCATACACTAGAGAGGCCTGCATAGTGGACGGAAGTTTGTCTTTATTATTGAAGAAAGAACCAATTGTAAATTTGTTCCTTAATATGATATGAAATTCTATGCCTGTAAAATGTCTAGAGAGAAGGGCCAGTAATTCTGTTTTCAGCTTTTCTGAGTAAGGTCCAAAATATGGTAAACACAGATAAATTGGTTGAGAGATCGGATGTTGAGAGGTCGAATTTGGTGAAACATTGGTATTTTGAAACTTTTTGTCCAAAAATTTACCTATTTGGTATTCGATGAATGCAGATCTAAAACCATTTTGACGGAAAAATTCTGTTAAAAACGAGAACTCTAAATAAAGGAGGCTAAAATTTGAGCATATTTTACGAGCTCGGGAAAGCATAGTTTTAATGCAATTCAGTTTAAAACGGAACGTGCAATAGCTGAAAAAGCTCATTCCTAGACCAGAAAAAGTAATTTTTCGGTAAACGGACACAACTTTTAAAGTGTCCGTTTGCCGAAAAAATACTTTTTCTGGTCTAGGAATGAGCTTTTTCAGCTATTGCCCGTTCCGTTTTAAACTGAATTGCATTAAAACTATGCTTTCCCGAGCTCATAAAATATGCTCAAATTTTAGCCTCCTTTATTTAGAGTTCTCGTTTTTAACTGAATTTTTCCATCAAAATGGTTTTAGATCTGCATTCATCGAATACCAAATAGGTAAATTTTTGGACAAAAAGTTTGAAAATACCAATGTTTCACCAACTTCGACCTCTCAACATCCGATCTCTCAACCAATTTATCTGTCTTTACCATATTTTGGACCTTACTCAGAAAAGCTGAAAACAGAATTACTGGCCCTCCTCTCTAGACATTTTACAGGCATAGAATTTCATATAATATTAAGGAACAAATTTACAATTGGTTCTTTCTTCAATTATAAAGACAAACTTCCGTCCACTACGCAGGCCTCTCTAGTGTATGCGTACAGTTGTGCACGTTGTGCATCTGAGTACGTTGGCATGACCACACGGACTCTCGGAACCAGAATGGCAGAGCCATTCCGCACTGGTCCGTCTCATTCTGCTGTTCGCGATCATGCGGAAACGTGCAATACGATACCCAATTCTAGTCATTTCAAAGTAGTACGTGCAGCTTCAAGTGTTATAGATCTTAGAATTTTAGTCTCTTTTCATTTTCAAATACAAGCCTTCACTTAACAATCATTTAAGCTCATACCCCCTTACCATTATAGGTTCTTAGTTGTGTTTTTTGTCATATATCTCTTTTAGCTATGCTTCTGAATATATGTTTGTACATCTTTTTCTCTTTTTTGTTTCAGTGGTGTATGTTAGATTTTCTTTTAAAAAAAACTGATGATGGGTGTCAGTCCGAAACGTTCGCATTATAATGAAATTTTTATCAGTATTTTTTGCTCTCCTCTTTTTATTGAAATTGAAGAAAATTCCAGAAAAGGTACTAAATTGTAATATCACGGACTTACGGTTTCCATCAGGAGTTCTTCATCGAAATCCGAATTTGCTTTATTCATAACGATTAGGTTGAGGCAAATTTTCCGGCGGAGGTGGCTGAGCTGAGCAGCAAAGTAGAGCCCCTCACCGAGTACCAGAACACTCGCCAAAAACTGAGCGCAGAGCTTGCTGACAACTCTGGTGTCATCAGGGGTCTCATTGTGAGAGGCGAGGACGCACGTCTTATGGGTGACCTGTGAGTACTCTATTGCTTTATAAACTTTGCTGAATGTGTTTTTTATTGAATCCCCTCAGGAGTTACTCTAGCCGCGTGCGTGCTTTAACGTACCCTGAGGACTTCTGCTCTTCAAGCAGTAAGGTGTTTGTGGCTGTTTTCGGTAGTGTATCTTGGTGAAACGATTTCCTAGTTACTAGCTTAAGAGTTGGTATCGGTAGTTGTAGGTCTAGTGCAGGCTTAGATGACCATTTAGCTATGTTATTGTATAGGGGTGCGTCATAGGACCATCAGGGATTTCTCTATTTGGCCTGCCATTATGGAACTGGAAGATGTATCTTTGTGGGCCCGCGTTGCAGAACAGACTTGCCGTTGTGTTATGTATTTTTATTGGGGGGTGTCGAGGTAGGTCATTTACTGTAGTTCTTCCTAAACATCCTTCTCTGCAGGTTTGGTCGAATAAACGTCCTGCTCGAAAGAGATTCATACTGTTAATTTAATTTCATTTATCTTCGATGCTCACATTTGAAATGTCTTTGGAGTGACTATGGAGGTCACTCTAAATAAAAATTCAATCTCGACGATTTAGCTCATTGTTGAGTTTTCTTCTACTTTATTGTCGTCTAATGAAACGTAATAAAATAGCGTTTCGATTTTCGTGTTACAACATAAACCCATATTATACAAATTATTTGTTCAGAGTGTCGATGAAGCAGTGGTATAAGGAGGTCATGTCCATCAACCAGTCCATGATCAACGGTTACAAAATTCGGTGTAACAACCACCAGAATTTGCTGGCCTGCCTCAAGACTATCAACCAGACCATACAGAGGGCTGCGAGTCTCAGAGGTGAGACTCGAGCAGGGACACTTTATTCTCAGTTCACTATCTGTTTAAAATTGTTGATGATATCAATTTTCCAGTTGACCATAAATATTTGTTAATACACGTTATTTTATATCAATATTGTGAAAAATTGGTCCTTGTGGTCTCTACTCTTTTTAAGTTACATGGTTGTTGAACATGAGATACATATATGCATACAAACCTGCTTTTTTGTATTTTACATATTTTAATTTTCAATGATTAATGCTTCTCGCGTTTTTTGTTATTTCTGTAGTACATTTCTGAGACGGTACTCCTTAAATATTTGTTGACATCGAATGATAGATGTTTTTATGTAGATATTACACAGCATTATTCTCGGATTGATGACTTTAAGTATTCCTTCTTGCTTGGTCTCAGTGGGGAAGTCGAAGACTGCCATCGTGAATTCGTGCCGACAAGCGATCAAAAATAACAATTTTGATCTCCTGCTCAAAGTTATTGGGCTTCGACCTACGGCATGAATGGTTTCCATTGCTTGACATCCGGGTGAGTTATTTCCTACTATACTCATAGTTCTATGTAATGGATGGACCATCATTCATGACGGTCTCATGTTCTCGTATATAAAGATTTTTTCGTTGGCGTAACCAGAAGTGTGAAAAAATTATATTACTAATTTGCTAACATTTGAGATTAGTGAGTTAATAATCAATATTTGAGGCATGAAATCTCGTCTATCTGGCTGATGGTTGAGATAGTGTAACTAATTTCAATTTTTTTAAATTAGGATAAATTAAAAATCAATAGCAGATAGGTTATGACCCCCCGTCAGCCATATTTATTACTTCAGATATGATATATTACACCCAAAAAAAAATAAGCTTTGGAACATGACAAGTTTTATTGCTATAAATCTTGCATTCACTTCCATGCTTATGGTGGACCACAAAATGGTTCAAAAAAATTATTTTCATGTACGGATTCTGCAAGTATTTGTTTACCTGACACTTTTATGGCAACAAATGCAGTTACAGTTTCTTTCAATCGTTCAACGTAGGCTAAAATAGAAGCGATTTCATTATTTAAAGGCTACCAAAAATGTAACCCCACAACTTATGAGTTAAGCTAATTTATTGGCGGGCGCTCAGGACGCTTTAATCTTCCTTGGTCTTGCAACTCCTTTCACCTTGATGCACTCTTTTCTCTTAGTGAAATATTAGCAATTTTATGTTTGATTTGAGGAAAGGGAAGAGGGTAAACTGCAATAAAACTACAGATTTGTACATCATACTTCACTATATTATGACTTAGTCGGTGAAAACTACAAAATGAACTGCAGGACATCTTTTCATTGTCTCTTCTTTCGCACTTGTCTGTGGTATTGTCTGCGGAAAATTATGCACAAAAAATACTATTGAAGATTCACTCTAAACCACTGTTTTTTTGTGTGCATCATCCTAGGTCTGGATATTTAAGCTCTTTATATAATATATTCAAATACTTTAATAAAGAATTTATAGGTTAGTGAAATTAAGGTCAAGTAAATGCATATTAAAAATTTTTTTCGCACTGCTATAACGATAAGATACAGTGCTTAATGATATAATTATATTATAGTGCACAATAGTTCTATAAGTTATTTGGGGAACAATCCAAGAATAGACCAAGCGGCTCGTTCATATTGCCTCATTCTATACTATTCTATTCTTATACAGTACGTGGCTAAATGTAGCGGAGTGACCATTTCGTCATTACCTCAAAATCTTAGGATTCAAATGAAATACCTGGTAATATCGGGGTATCTATGTAGACGATATTGGTGAAATCGGGCAAAACTTTTCCTAAAAATTATTTTGAACGTCGAAGACGGTTTGGATCAACGAAACGTTTTTTTTTATTCTCTGAACACTAATAACTGGATTTATTTGTTTGAGTCCCTCTACCATTACCTAGAAGTTCATATTCTTGGTTTGTAACATCGTGTCAAAGAGATGGGAAGCTGGGTGCCCTCAATTAGGAGTAACGTGTATTCAGTTTAGTTAGTTTTTCCTTTTACTTGTAGATTTCTCCACGCAATGTACGTCATAATTGAAATGGTAGAAGCTTTAAATTTCTAACGCTAAATTTTATTCAATGACCTCAAGTAAATATTTCTTACTAATGCTAGAAGACTTCTTTTAGTTTCTCTGTACTCGAGGGATTTTCATTCTCTTGCATAAGTTTTCCTTTCAAATTCCGTCCATTTTGCTGTGATAAAACCAGTCATATGTATTTAGAACATAAGGTAATTTCATAAGTTTAATAATCATCGTAGACAAGCAGCACTATAGCATTGGCTCGTTTGGCAATTTGGAAGTGAAATTTTTTCAAAAATACGTTTTACTCCATAATTTAATTACAAAGTGGTAAGTAATAGTTATAATTAACTGGTGCTGCGTGCATTGTTATTTTGTCGATCAAAGTCTTTTTTGTGTTTTTATATATAATATATAGTACACATCGTCTTACCACAATTGCGAATTTATCTAAAATTGTAAATAGTAATTCTTAAATTAATTCTGACGAGGTTAAAATGAAATTTCGGGTAATTTTTTCAAATTTTATTCGATTTCGTACAATAATTTTGAAGCTTCAACAGTGATCAAAAAGTAATTAGATCAAAATTAGTCGAATTCTGATAGTATTTTGGCTTGCAATGAAGTTTTACAGTTTCTAGACTACCAAATGTAACTTAATTTTGGACTATTTTTAGCACGGTTATACAGCAATGGTATTGTAGTTTCCAGTAAAAATAAAGGGGAATGATCGAAACGATGGCACTCAGTAGTTATCGACTGTTTCCAAGCATTTTGATGCCACACTGGAAACAACTGATGTCGGGATCTACCCGTAATGTTATTTTAAATATATATGCATGGGAGTAACTTTATTTTAGAATTATGATGGATAGGATAATCTTAGCGGATAAAGTATATACTCTGCGGGAGCTTTCGTTTTAATTCTCAAATAAGGCTGCTGTAAAGCGATAGATTTAAAAACATATGTTCCGAGTGATTAAAACTCTTGAGCTCAAGTAATAGGAGCACATTTGATTAGCGCATCATTACAGAGAAAATAGAAAGGCAGGGTTTTGAAAATTTTTATACCAGAACACAGTAAAACTGTACACAACACAATTACGTCCAACAGCTTCACTACACTTACGAGAGTACACGACTAGATTAGAGTCCCTCATTCAAATGAAAGGAAAGGTTCATTAACTGATATTTCTTTTACCTTCAAGAATGAGTGTTCGAAATATCACATCCTTCTACACATCTTTAACGAGGCGTATGTGCTTAAAAAATGTCTATTCATCTCATAAAGTTACGCCATGAAATCTATGCTTAAGTTCATCTTCGGACGAAGCTTCACTTATAAACGTTCAACTAATCTCACACACACAGATCCACAAATGCAATAGTCAATGAAAGAATGAAAATCTTCTCTCAGTAAGTCTAAGTTTTTAATAAGAACATTTAAGTTTACTTGAGAGTATTCCAATACATAGAAATACACTACGAAATATTTTGGCAAAAATTGTTCGGCATAATAAAAAAGGCATTCCGTTTCATAAAAAACGTCATCAGAAGCATGAGCTTCGCATCTTTTGATAGCAGCAATGAGTTTCTAAAAAATACAGCTGTCTAATTATTGGATTAAGAACGTGCTTCACTTGAGAACTATCCACAATATTTCTGTATTATATGAGCTTCTTAGAACGCGGTTCTTTTCTACATTATCAGGCGAATGTGTCTGTATCACTGAGCAAGAAAAAAGTCAATTTTGTAAGATCTTAAGTAATGAGGTATTGCTGACATCATAATTTAAACAGTAAGGTGAATTTTGAAAACAATTGAACTATTCTCTTTAATTGAGAACAAAAAACCCCAGTACCTATTATAATAACCGTGAGTTCCTCAAATTTAAATGATGAAATATTAATGCACCGTTACTTTTTTCTACTGGACACGAATGTTCGAAAGAATATAGTGTATGATGATCATGAAACAGCTACACGTGGTCTCGTTGTGCCAACAGCTGTTGGTGTCGTTTGAGGTTTTTCTTGCTCAGTGGTACAGAAGGTCGCTCTCATATGACGTCCAGCTGGTGATACTGGAACTGCGGAGGAGGTACCTGCTGCTGTTGCTGCTGCTGTGGCATCGACGTCTGGTACTGTTGTGGCTGTTGAGGAGGAGGAGGTGGGTGTTGTTGCAAGCCACACTGCTGCGTAGAGGTCAGTAAATGTTGCTGCTGGGGCAGCTGGTATTGGTGCTGCTGGGCCGGCAATTGGTATTGTTGAGGGGCAGCGATTTGCTGATACTGCTGCTGGAAGTCGTTGAGAGGTGTCAGAGGAGGTTTGTAATCTGAGCCTCCACTGCTGTCATTGAGGGCTTGCTGTCCTGAGAGGTATACAGAAGCACTGCTCGGTTCCTGGTACCTGCACACGCCAGGTAAGCTTTTACATTATCAATAAAATTCAGTTAATACCAGTACTTCATTGGGAATGAACGTTAGAAAATACTAACTCTTACTCACTTTCCCTTCATGGCTCACCCTCCCTTCTTTCTCTCCCGTACTTTCCTCTCTCTCTCATTCACTCTTCCTTCCCTCGCTTTTCCATTCTCTCTTGCTCCTTCTTTCTGTCCATCTCCCTCCCTCCCTTTCCCATTTTCTCTCTCCATCTCCTTCCCTCCTCCCTCTCTCGCTCCTCATTCTCTCCATCTCCCTCTCTCCCTCGTTTTCATTCTCTCTTCATCTCCCTATCTCTTTCTCCACCCACTTTCCCCCTCCTTCACCAATACCTCTTTCCCTCCCTCTCTATCCCTTTCTC
>VCRD01000246.1:0-12660 GCA_006783055.1 Trinorchestia longiramus
CTATTTCCCCACTTCCATTTCCCTACTTCCACTTTCCTACTTCCATTTATCCAATTCCATTTCCCCATTCCCCTTTTCTTATTCCCCTTTCACCATTCCCTCAACTTCTTGCTCGCTCCCAACCCCTCTCCTCCACTCCTCCTTTCCTTCCCTTAAATCATCTCTCAATTCCTCTCCCCGTCTCTCCCTCTCCCCTCCCTCCTGCTCTTATCTCTCCTTTAGGTTTCCCCTCTTCATTGCTTCCGTTGCCGAGAATCTGGCGAGACATTTCAGGTGTAATTCTCTGCCCTCCCTCACGGAGTGCTTGAGAACATGGTGCGCTGAGCAAGCTGGCTCCCAAATGTAGTTTCTGTCAACACTATTGTATTATACGTTACTACCTGTCATCACTATGGCACTTCACCACCTGTCAACATTGTATTCATCAGCCAGGATACGATCTGTTGCTGACCAGAAGAGTCTTACTTGTACTAGAGAGAACAACTGCAAAGAGAACACCTGCAGAGAGAACACCTGCACAGAAAACATCTGCACAGAAAACACCTGCACAAACACCTGCACAGAATGATGGCGTCTTGATAATTTCATAGATGATTGAGTAGTCAAATTATTCAGCGACTAATTAAACAAAGGGAAATGGATTTTAGATACAGTGTTTTGGAGGGAAGAAGTAGAGAGTGTTTAGGGGGTAGGGGCAGAGGGTGTTAAGGGGGTAAGGGAGGGTGAAGATAGGAGAGCCAACAACTGCCGGTATGCGAACCAGCAACTGCCGGTACGCAGCATCACCTACTGGTAGTGATTCCGTTATCTACTTATATAATTGAGTGTATTTTCATATCTCTCTTTCTCTCTTTTTCACTTTTTCTCATTCTTTCTCTTTTTCTTTTTCTCTTTCCTTCTTTTTATTTCTCTCTTTCTTTCTTCCTCTCTTTCTTTCATTCTCTCTTTCGCTCTTTCTCTTTTTCTTTCTTTCTCTCTTTCTTTCTTTGTGGCGATACGTATTAAAATATGGTGAATAATACCTAATTTATTATTATTATTGATTGATTTAATGCATATAAAAAAGGTAAAACTTTATTCTCTACATACTTTTAACTGTATGATGATTGATTTTTGATGAGTTATTTCTTTCTCATGATTTACGTAACCTTGGTTTCAATGCATGGTTTTTCTGCATGCTATCTTTCCGTTATATTTCAAATAATACTTGTAATTAACACAAAATAATTAAATGCAACAAGCATACATAATTGCACTAGAGGGACTCTAATGCTCTGAATACATGAAATGGTAAAGGTATTCCCTGTACTGCTTTTCAATGGCAAGATGAGTGTAATGATACACACAAAATATTTAATACATGTTATTCTAAATATTACGGGATGGTAAATGTGAGTTAATTACCACAATTTGGCACATAAACCACAACATGATGTCCTATCAAACAGTGCACTATTATTGGACCAATTGTATACTCAATAGTTGAATAATTAAATGTGCACACGGAGCAATTTGGTAAAATCAGTGGGCGTTCACATCAGATTACGAAATCTACCCTGTCGCTAACCTCGATCACATGGACAATATCAATATTAAAACTTGCTCATTACACTCGATATTCATTGTTGATGATAGGCGATAATGTTTAACACACGATATAACACTTTGAAGATACCACTAGTTTTCCCTTTTATCATGGTGCCGCCTAAAATTTCCTGATGCCCTAAACCTAGATGTCGCTCTAATTCCAATAGCCTACATCGTCGCCGAGATCTAGTTCCCTAGTTCCCCAGTCTCAATCCCAGTCTAAGTCCAAGTTCTCACATCTATCCTTATTACTGCTTTTATATGAGCATTGCTCCTCCCACGTATATTTTCATTTCATTTTCCAATCTCCCTATTTGTTCAATGATCTGACATGTACTCCGTCCACTCTTCAATCAGTTTTAGTTTCACGATTACTTGATTCTTGAGTCACACGGTCCTAACCCATAAATTTTCTATTGCTTGACACTTCTTTTAGCTACAAAAAAACCTCGAATCTTTCACCCTACTGCTTTTGTTTCCTTTTCAGCCCTTGCACTCGCCTCTCTTTTGTTTATTTTTGTGAGTTGGTGCTTCACACACGATACTTTGTCCTCGTAAGATACACACAGCAAATACATATACTTCATACATCACCTGGAATATGAAAACCTATGTATGTTTCATGACTATCACGACATCTTTATCTCTTTCTTTCCCTCTCTCTTTCTTTTGTGATGGTAGTAGTGATGTGGTGATATTAGTGACAATGTAAATGATGTGTTATGAGGCTGTGTTAATGTTTAAGGATGTGTGAAGGTGAACGGGTACGTGTAGAATGCGAGCGGTTGTACCACAGAGCCATTAAAGCCTAACCGTCGTCGAGCGCAAAAATATAAATATCACAGCACACTATCATGCAATGTAAGGAATTCTGAAAGCCTACTAGATGAAATATGTTCTGCGGGAGACTCGAAACGGGGGAAACATCGAATAAGAGGCCAACGGAAGAACAACCAACGGTTACAAGCAAGACCAAAGGCGAAAGGAGGGGCCAAAAGTTAGGAGGCAACACTAACGGATTATACAAACAGCATTCAGGAAACCAAGGGGGTCAAAAGAGCAAGGCGTCATAGAGTGAACACGAGTGCTAGAAGCGGCATCGATTCTACTCGTACAGGGGGTTGTCTACAAGTTAGGGCAAGCTGCCGACTTCAAGGAAGTCAAAGGCAGAAGATCTACGAGATCTATGGGATCAGGAAGGATCAGGATCAGGATCAGGATATGTCGGAATCTACGGGACCTGTCAGTAATTGACTCGGAAGCTATCGGAATCGATCAAAATCTACAATATCTACAGTAACTACTGGTACTGCCAGAGCAACTTGGATTTTTTGTCTATCTGATTACTTCGGAAATCGACAACAGGAACTAAGTGAAAATATTAATTGATACAACTTTAACTTGTACTGTTAAGCCAATGGATATTGGAAATCAGCGGAAGGAGCTCACACACAGTGTAAACATCAGGACGCTACGGGTAGGTTCTTCCGAGTGATGTTCATATGTGCGATGAACAAAGTGTACGGAATTCTTCGCTCGGTCAGTCGTTGAGAGTGAACTGAATAATTTTTGTCACTCAAATTGGTTAATTTGCAGTAATCATTGATTCATGAAAGTGTATTTAGTTAATTGTTAAGGGTGAGATGAAGTAAAAGGATTGGAGTGATTTTCAGTGAATTTGTCGTAGTCGCGTGTATTTAGGATGTGTCGTTAACCCTCTACCGCCGTATGGCACTCACGGGGAACATCAGAAAAAATGCTAATTATGTTAAAATTATATTATATGTGAGCAATATGAGGTTGCTACTAGGTTTAAACGCGGCGGCATCATACAGCGTCGTTATTTTGGCTGCCTGGCTCTCAGCGTGCTTCATTGCATCAGTGTACAGACGGTCTTTGTGAGCTTAAACGTAGAAACTAGAAAAATAAATTCGTCGCTAAAGGGTTAAAAGGGGAAAGTGTTTCAGTTCTGCAACTATTCGGATTCGCATGATGTAAATAATTATTGTGAGTGGAAGAGGTAGGTTTGTGTACTTGAATCACATTGAATTCAAACAATTTTACGTGTTCTTCGTGTATTTTTCTGTGTGGTTTTCCAGTAAATATTAAGCTTATTAATTGTGTTTATACCCTTCTTGTGTTGGCTTCATTGATGCATAGTAGATTATTCACGTCAGAGGGTTTGGATTCCACCAATTTTCGACGTTCTCGCTCGTTATGAAAAACTGATTGCATTTCAATTAACGTAAAACGTGTACGTAATACATTCACCTTGTAAGAATTAAATTGATGCTTGTAATCATTTCATATTTATGCTGTGACCGTGTAGAGAAAGAACACGTAGGGCCATACTTTCTTCTTCTCTTTCTCTCTTTCTCTTTTTCTTACTTTCCCTCTTTCTTTCTTTTCCTTTTTCTCTCTTTTTATTTTTCTTACGTTATTTCTCTTTTTCTTTCTTTTACTCTTTCTCTTTCTCTCTTTCTCTGTCTCCCTCTCTCTTTTTCTTTCTCGTTTTTTTCTTTTTCTTTCCCTCTTTCTCTTTCTCTCTTTCTTTTTCTCTCTTTCTCTTTCTTTCTTCCTCTTTCTCTCTCTTTCTCTTTCTTTCTCTTTCTTTCTCATTCTCTTTCTTTTTCTCCTTCTCTTTCTCTATCTGTTTCTTTTTCTCTTTCTCTATCTCTTTTTCTATCTCTTTCTCTTTCTCCTTCTCTTTCTCTTTCTTTTTCACTTCCTCTTTCTCTTTCGCATTATATATATATATATATATATATATATATATATATATATATATATATATATATATATATATATATTATTTATCCTGCTCGCATTTCTGTCACTTTTTTCCATCTGTTTGTCCTGTTTGAGGTTTTCAGTGACAATGGCACCTTGATCTCTTGGTATTGACGGTTTCAATGGGTATTTCATTCTTCGTGTGTTGGAAATGCCAGTTATTTGCACTGATGTGCATTTCTGAGCATATATCAACGTTGAAGCTTATTTGCCAGGTCTCGGTCCATTGCAGAAGACAGTTGAGGTCAGATTAGATAATTAATCTGTCCCTTTCGGTGAATGCTTGGTGACAGAGTTTCGTGTATCAGCGAATTTGTTGATTTTTCTGATGATTCCGATATCAAGATCGTTGATGTAGGTGATGTAGAGCAGCGGGGTCAAAACGCTCTCTTGAAGGACTCCTGATCTTACAAGCATTGAATAACTTGTTTGATCGTGAATCATCACACGTTGAGTGTGATGAGTCCCGATGCGTATCCATCGGGAGTAGTTGCCTGGTATTCCATGCTCTTTCAATTTGGCCATGAGTCTTTCGTAGGGAGCTTTGTCGAAGGCTTTTTGAAAGTCTAGATATACAAAGTCTTCGGCTTTTGTACGGTCGAATATGCGGTTAACTTCCTCAAAGAAGTCAAGGAAATTCGTGAGGCAGCTACGTTTTTCCCTGAATCCGTGCTGGGTGTCAGTAATAAGATATTGGTAATTAAGGTGCTTTTTATACGAACTTTAAGGTGTCATTTTATTGTTTTAGTGATGACAGATGTTAGACTGATTGGACGATAGTTATTATGTGTTTGTTTGTTACTCTTTCTGAAAATAGGAGTGGTAATTGCTCGCTTTCAATCTTTCAGAAGTATCTCAATTTGAAGTGATTGATTGAAAATGTTAGTTAAGGGTTCGCTCAATACTTCAGCACTTTCTTTTAGTATCCAGGAAGCAAGGCCGTCGGGTCCAGTTGACTTCGACTTATATGGGTTTAAAGTGTTGAGCTGTTTCACTATCTCTTCTACTGTAAATACGCCTTGTGTCAGTATTTCTTGAAGATTTAAAGCATGACCTTGCGGAATTTCAGTTAAGTCTTTGTGAGTGAACACGGAAGTAAAGTATGCATTAAGAATTCTGGCGTTGATTTTGTTGTCCGTTTGAGTTAAGGCCTCAGACTTGATCAGTGGTCTAATAGTGTATCTTTTGAGTCGTCTGTCGTTTACTTATTTATAGAAGTTTCTCAGGTTAGTTTTAGCTTATACTGCAACTTTCATTTCTTTATTTTGTTTTGTAGATTTTATCATTTGCTTAATAGCCCTGCAGGCATGGATATGATTTTAACGATGGGTTGCTGCTTGGTATCGTTTTAGTATTCTGTATGACTGTTGTTTTGTATTGATAAGGCGCTTAATTTCTTGTGAGAACCAAGAAAAGTTTTTGGTTGGCCTGATTTGGTTGGTTGGGATATGGTGTTCTATAGCAGTTGCAGTCTTTTCTTTTGAGTATCATGTAGCATTCCTCGGCGTTTTTGTTGCTCATGAGTAATTCGTAGTAATTGCTGCCAAGCACTTCTATCATTAGTTCGAAGTTTGCCCGTTTGTATTCGAGAACTTGTTTTTGTTCAGTCCTCGTGTTAGGGTCGTGTACTTCGAGCGTGAAGTCTATCATCTAGTGGTCACAGATATTGTTCGTAACTTCTAATCCATTTATGCTGAGGTCATGGGTCATCATAATGGGGTCAAGAATGCTGTTTTGTCTTGTTGGTTTGTTGACATGCTGCTGCAGGGAATTTATATTTATTAGATCAATAAGTTTAGAACCGGGTGCTTGACTTTGACGAGTAGTCCAATTTATATAGAACAAATTGAAGTCTCCCATGATTAGTGTTTCGTAAGGAGAACTACGGATTTTACATATCAAGATAATCATAGAATTCGCCATCTTCAATTGCTGTACAGGTTAGGTTCCTATATACGAGTACAATTTTGATATTTTATCCTGGATGTGGTTGGATGGTGAAATGTAGTATTTCCATTTTTTCTGTTGCTCGCTTGGCTTTGATTTGTGGTTGCAGCTTTTCATTGATGTAGATAAGGGAACTACCACCTCTGTTGCAGTGTGACGGTTTGTCGATATTATGCAAAAGCTTGGTCGACTATCACCAGCTTGGTGATAGTCGTCAACAGCTTGGTGAACAGCCACCGTAGTCGAGTGGTCTGGGGCCCGTGTTCTGTATCGGGTCTCTGCTTGTGCAGAAAGACTTCTGCGGGTTCGAAACCCGGCAATGAAAACGAGCTGTTTCTCGTTTCACGCTGTGAGCTCGCACTTATCAGTAAGACCTCAACTCCCCGCCCATGGACACATCCTAGGATCGTCGCATGGAGCTCACCATCATCCTTACTCTAAGAATGTTAACCTTAAGAATTTGAAAAACCAATGTACTAAATGTCTATGTACTGTGTACTTGATTGGAAATAAAAGATTGTTTGTTTTGTTTGTTTGGTCGACTGGTGAGCGAATCTGCTTTCGAGCGGAAAGATCCGGGTTCGAATCCCGCTGCCGACATGGTTGACGCGGCTAGAAATACGGCATGGGACTTGGGTAAACAACCGAATAATTATCGAAGTAATTATCCGACCCAAGAATGGGCCAGAAGGTTTGTTCCTATCGCCTCATTCTATTTATAATTTTATCCCTTTTAAACGGTGGAATTCGCACGGCTACTATCTATGCCATGTGATGGATGGATAAAATACAGAATGTAAGTTGTGTATATACTCATGAAAATTTTTTACTCAGAAACAATAGTTCCTTTTAAATCTCCAATACCTTTGTATTTATAACAATTTCAATTTAGTCAAATCTAATCAAACTTATAATGCAATTATGGATCGAAAAATACCTAATTTTATCACATATCAATCGTGAAATTTTCATGGGTTCAAATGAACAGTGCATGTTGTTTGTACTCTATTATTAAGATTAGTAGTACCTGTTCTAAATTTATAGTTCACACTACAGAAGTCAAAAAAGTGTTTGGACTTAACACCAAACATTAAAGTCTTTCGAGTTGACAGATCATCAAACTCTACGGATTTTACAACAAATATTTAACTATCTAATCATTGTAACTATTTGGATTCCTTTTTAAATAAGTTTTATATCAGGTATTCAATTTATAATTTGTCGTAAATATTCAATAAATTCGTCGTTATAACGATTTCAAATTAGTCAAATCTGAACCGTGGTATTTCGACGGGAAAAAAGTATATTAAAAATACTAAGATTTATTACCGGTCCCCGGGACATTGAAAGAAAAAAACTGCTGGTACGCCACTTCAGGTATTTTGAGAAGAACCGCTTCTAAGAATACTATTAAAGGAACATTTATCGACACGTTATTAGTTTTTGCTTTGGGTTAAAAATTCGCCTCGATTCTTCTATAACCTTGTAAGTTTAGTACAGAAAATAAAAATTTAACCAATTGTGTCTCAATCTTTGGTAAATAAGTTTTTTATCCCAAGCATCTCATCTGATAAACCAATTCGGTTGCACGAACATGTTAATAACCGATGTTGTTGTTTTGTTTAAACAGCTTCAGTTGCACGTGTCAGTTATTTTGAAGTTAGTTCACGTCGTATTCTCAACGAGTAACGTATGTTAGTTCATCAATACTTCTTGTTGTGCACTGAGCATCAGAACACGATTTTATGACAACATGTAGTGTTAGGGCAGTAGTTAAGGGCAGAGAAGAATTACTATTTAAAAGAATTTTAAAATCAGTTCGGTCACTGTCGTTTATCTGGTGAATTGCTGGATATTTGTAGATTAAAGTTGTTGAACATGTATGGGTTGAATTTATTGAATATTTTTGGGTAATTTAATTTACAATTACTTGATTTACCAGGTTGTTTATGCCATGAATAATTATAGATTTTTCTATTCAAGATGCTATGTATGTAACAGAATTTCAATACTTGATGTTCTCAAAACATGACCATGACTAAAATTATTACAAGGAAATATTAGTTTTACATATAGTTTTATATATGCACTTTAGTGTTTCTTGAAAAGTTTCCTGCCAAGGCTCTTGTCTTCTGAATTCACCAAAACTCTTGAAATTTAAAGATTTTATAGCAAGGTAATGGACACAATTTAGCTCTATTCTTGTTTTGAAGAACAAACAGCCTGTTATGCTGAAAATTGTTGCTTTTTTTCTCGCACTCGAATTCAAACTTTCAGAACACATTTTCTTCACTCGCAAAAATTGGGCAAATTAATTCTCAATTTAGATCTGAAAGCTTTGCCATTGAAAGTCTAGTTTTGTTCTTTATTTTCCTGCTGCACATCTGTGCAAAAATTAAATGTATTTTTATCCTAAAAAAAGGCAAAACATTAGGGATTCATGATTATCATTAGATGCTGATGTACTTTTGTTACAGTACTGCACCGTATTGTTGTTCTGCACCGTATTGTTGTACTGCACCGTGGTGTTGTACTGCAGGGTGTTTGTTGTGTTACACCGTGTTGTTGTACTGCACTGTGTTGTTGCGCTACACTGTGTTGTTTTGATGCACCGTGTTGTACTGCACCGTGTTGTTGTGCTGCACTGTGTTGTTGTACTGCACTGCGTTGTTGAACTGCACCGTGTTGTTGTACTGTACCGTGTGGTTGTTGTACTGCACCGTGTTATTGTACTTCCCCGTGTTGTTGTACTTCACTGCGTTTACGTTTTTGTTTAATTTTCAGAATTCTATAAAACTTTGTATGACACTCAATTAGCGATTGGAAACAAGAAAAAATGACTTCCATTGTGCAAATTTTATCTGGTGTATTATCCATAGGTCATGAGGGCCTGTGTAGGATGATACATCTCATTTTTTGTTAATTATTTGTAAATTTGCACTAGTTGTTTGCTTTTTTGCTTTATTCCTACTCAGTACCTGCAATGCTGCTGAACTATTACCTGTAATTATTGATTTAAGGTTTCTGAATTTCTTGAACAAATACGAAGTGTATCCCTTCACGAAATGTTAATCCATTTTTGATCAATGTTTTAGAATTCTATGAAACTGTGCATAACACTCAACTAGTAATTAGAAACAAGAAAAACGACTCCAATGGTGCAAATTTCTTCTGGTATATAATTCATAGGTCATTGGAGCTAGTGTAGGATCATGCGTCTCATTTTTTTGTTAATTATTCGTTAATTTGCACTAGCTGCTCGCATTTTTCGGTTTATTCGTGCTTAATATTTGTTATGCTGCTAAATTATGACCTTTATCATGCAGAATCCGACTATTCTGCTGCCGGTAGGCTTTCAATCATTTAAAGTGGTTCATTGACTAAATTATTGTTCAGGATAATGTCGATAGCGTAGGAAGCTTGATAGGCTGCTGCAGTTTGTCAGATGTTTAGTAATGCGCCTTTGAGGCTGGTTCAACATAGTTTCTCTTCATGCAGAATCTGACTGCAATGGTGCTAACAAGCCTTCTGATAAATAACTTGTTCATTGAGTGAGATATCGTCCAGCATTGTATTTTGTTTTTATAAATTATGAATTGTTATTATTGGTTTAAAATTTAATAAATATTATTTATTTTTCCTCCTTGAACAACGGTCGGGCAAGAGTTTAAAACCATTCCTTGATAGAACCTGTAGGTCCAGAAAATATGTCCTCACATAATCCTGTAGTGGGGCATGCAGCTGTAGTGGGACCTGCAGCTGTAGTGAGGCCTGCAGCTGTAGTGGGGCCTGCAGCTGTAGTGTGGCTTGCTGCTGCAGTCACCATCAGATACGTGAGGTGTTATCTATTGGATTTTTGGGATTTTCTAACAGGTGAATCAATTTCTTCAGTTAAGTAAACTTTGTACCGTGACTTTCATCTCGAAAATATATAAGCCTATCTCTACCTTAGATAATTTAGACTACCTTAATCCAACCTATCTTAAGTTAGCCTACTTTAGTCTAGCCGTTTTGAACATTTACTTACTTTTAAATGCAGTAGGTTACATGGGATTCACCTGTCCTACATGAGTGTACAACCTAAGTTTACCGAGTGTTCCTGACTCCACGATACCACTTTCCTTCTGAGCCCTGTATGAGACACATGCTCAGTACCAGTATAATATTTACACTAAATATTCCTAACATTCTAAAGAGACTTTCCCCCTACAGTGGGGTCCCCTATCCACGTGGACCCCGTCAAGACTCCCACGAGCGAGCAGATCATCGCGTTGCACACACGCTACAAGCAGGCCCTCGTCGACCTCTACAACGAACACAAGGAAACCTACGCAAAGGATCCCTCTGTGGACATACAGTTTGTGTGATCTACCTGATCTATTAGTGATCTACCTGATCTATTTAATCTACAAGTCGTCCGCTGATCTACAGCATCTGCTGCTGATTGGACCGTACTCTACCTTGTAGATGAATGATATGGGTTTGAATTATCTATCAGATGGTTCAATAATTTATTAGTGTGTTGATAAACATATAAAATTGTTGGGTAATATACCAGGTTGTTAGTCAATATACCAGTTTGTTGATTGATATACCAGTTTGTTGGTCAATATAGCGGTTTGTTGATTGATATACCAGTTTATTACTCAATATACCGGCTAGTTGATTAATATACCAGCTTGTTGGTTAACATACCAGTTTGTTGATTAATATTCCAGCTTGTTAATTAATATACCAATTTGTTAATGAATATACCCGTGTGCTTGATTTATATACCAATTTGTTAATTGATATACCGGTTCGTTGATTGATTCACCAATTTGTTCGTTGACATACCAGTAGAATAGAATAGGGCAATAGGAAAGAGCCATTTGGCCCATTTTTGGCTCAATACCCAAGTCCCATGCCGTCTAAAGTAAATCCATCAATCATGCACGTGCAATTTAACCACGTAAGTCAATTCAGTCATGTACACGGATTTCATTCACGCGCAGGCATTTCAGTCACACGCATATATCTCAATCGCATACTAGCCTTAAGAGTTAGGGACATAGAGTTAGTATGTTATAATGCTTGGGGGTTCTTAATCCAATATGTGTCGAATCGATTTTTGAATGTGTTCACAATGCAAGCAAAAACTATGTTTTCGGGCAGCTGATTCCAAGTTGCAGCAATTTTAGCGGAAAAGAAGTTCATAGCTTTGATTTCTTGAAGTTTCCGAGAAATAGTTTTTGGCCATTATTTCTGGTTCGTACGTTACCATTTCTTTCGAAAAGCCTTTTCAGAGTAACATTTTTAAGGCTGTTGAGATACTTAAAAATCTCAATCAGTTGTCATTGCAGTCTTCATTGTTCTAGGGAGATAAGTTCAAGCGGGTTAAAAAACGTTTTTCGTAGCTAAGATTGTGGAGTTCTGGAATCATCTTCGTTGCTTCACGCTGAAATTTTTCCATTTTATTAATATCTTTTCCTACGGTAGGAGACCAGAGTTGCACTGTATATTCTAAATGAGACCGGACAAGCGCTTTATAGAGCGGTAATATTATATTCTTTAACTTGTATTAAAAGTTTGGTGCAATGAAACCAAAAATCCTGCTCGCATTTCTGTCACTTTTTTCCATCTGTTTGTCCTGTTTGAGGTTTTCAGTGACAATGGCACCTTGATCTCTTGGTATTGACGGTTTCAATGGGTATTTCATTCTTCGTGTGTTGGAAATGCCAGTTATTTGCACTGATGTGCATTTCTGAACATATATCAACGTTGAAGCTTATTTGCCAGGTCTCGGTCCATTACAGAAGACAGTTGAAGTCAGATTAGATAATTAATCTGTCCCTTTCGGTGAATGCTTGGTGACAGAGTTTCGCGTATCAGCGAATTTGTTGATTTTTCTGATGATTCCGATATCAAGATCGTTGATGTAGATGATGTAGAAGAGCGGGGCCAAAACGCTCTCTTGAAGGACTCCTGATCTTACAAGCATTGAATAACTTGTTTGATCGTGAATCATCACACGTTGAGTGTGATGAGTCCCGATGCGTATCCATCGGGAGTAGTTGCCTGGTATTCCATGCTCTTTCAATTTGGCCATGAGTCGTTCGTGGGGAGCTTTGTCGAAGGCTTTTTGAAAGTCTAGATATACAAAGTCTTCGGCTTTTGTACGGTCGAACAATGCGGTTAACTTCCTCAAAGAAGTCAAGGAAATTCGTGAGGCAGCTACGTTTTTCCCTGAATCCGTGCTGGGTGTCAGTAATAAGATATTGGTAATTAAGGTGCTTTTTATACGAACTTTAAGGTGTCATTTTATTGTTTTAGTGATGACAGATGTTAGACTGATTG
>VCRD01000246.1:13732-26654 GCA_006783055.1 Trinorchestia longiramus
ACATGGTTGACGCGGCTAGAAATACGGCATGGGACTTGGGTAAACAACCGAATAATTATCGAAGTAATTATCCGACCCAAGAATGGGCCAGAAGGTTCGTTCCTATAGCCTCATTCTATTCTATTCTATTCTATTCTATTCACGTATCCTTTCAATGAGACTTTTAGTGGGAGATGTCTTCCATTGAGAGCAGACCATGTTTCATTGACAGGTATGATGTCATGCAACAACGTTGACCTAATAACTTAAAGTTCCGGCATTTTTGGCAGGAGGATTTGTACATTGCCAACCAGTAATTTAAGTAGTCCTAGACTATTATCGTGGTGTGATAATACGGTCTTACTCAGGTCATACCAATTGACGGGGTCAGGCTACCGATAGTTTTGTGGCTTGCAAGTGTTTTTTTGCAGCGCCAGAGATATCTGCTGCAGAGGTAAGGTCAAGTGATACCGTTGTGTTGGGGTTTGTTAATGATTATGCCATTTTATTGATTGATATGTATACCAGTTTGTTGAAAAAAATACAAGTTTTGAAAGTGCTTCATATAATGGAGATATGATTGGTAGGAATAGAGAATATAATAAGGCAAAGAGAAGAAGCCGTTTGGTCTATTCCTACGTTGCTACCCAAGTTCCATGCTGTCTAAGGATTATTGATGATTGATAAGATTGCATAATAATACGGCGCTCCAATCAGTCGTATGTTTTAAAGCATGACGATGCGGAAACCATTCTTATAGTTACCGATATAATTTCACTAAGTCTTTTTATAATACCTCAGTGTGTAGAAAGTGCAGTGTATGAAAAAATATATATCTGTTAAATGATGACTTTGTGTTTTTTAAATCATGTTACCATCGATAGAAAAATCATTTGAAGAGGCAAAGCTTGTACTGAGGAGTTTCATGTGAGATTATTTAAAAGCACGTTAGGTACGTGGCTTGGGGAGAGAAATGGTGAGAAATGATACAATTATTTCAAGTTTAGGTTGGCTTGGAATTTTTTAAGCTTTGGTAGTATAATTAGTGCGTCTTATTGAAAATTATTTTCATTTTTGTTAGTAAGTCGTCAGAAACTTGTGTCCACACAGTTGCGAGTGATAGAAATATTTAGACTGAAAACTGCACCTGGTAGGAATATTTAGACTGAGAACTGCACGTGGTAGGAATATTTACACACGACTGCTAGTGGTAGGAATATTTAAATTGTACTGCACGTGGTAAGAATATTTAGAGTGAGAACTGCACGTGGTAGGAATATTTACACTGAACTGCACGCGGTAGGAATATTTAGAGTGATAGCTGAACATGGTAGGAATGTACAATGTGAGAATTGTATGTAGCAAAATTGTTTTTTAAAACAAGAATGATAGCGCATGCTTATGCCGTAGGCGTAATTGTAGAAAAATTGAGATAAAAAACGACAAAAAATAATGAATTCTGTGAGCCATCAGTATGAAATTTTGTTGGTATAATCGTGGTGCACTGAAAAAACGTGTAGTGGAATCTTCAAAAAATAACGATCACGTTAAAATTTTAAGAAATTGAAAAGTATAGTAGAAACGGACTATAAACATTTCAAAAAATTCAACAAAAAATATCCTTCAAGCAAAAACGCTCATCTGAAAGCGAATTTGAATATTTTCTAACTGCTGAAGCGTATCTTTAAAAAAAATCATGTCAAGCAATTTGAAGTGGTTCTTATTTGACAAAATGGTGACAAGTCTTGGTGAACAGATAATAAATCTTGACGATATGATAGTAAGGCTTCACGGACAGATAATAAATTTTGGTGAAAAGACATTAAATCTGGGAGAAATAATTATAAACCGGGACGAAATGATAAATCTGGGTCACATGATAAATCTCGGCAAAATGATAATAAATGTAGGCAAATAATTAATCTAAACGAAATGATAATAAATCTCGACAAAATGATAAATCTGAGTGAAATAATATATCCGGATAGAATGATAAATCTGGGTGAAATGATAATAAATCTGGACAAAATGATAACAGTAATAAATGAAATGAAAAAGAGATAATGGAAATAAGAGCTCACTGATCTCACCGTCCTGGAGAGGCACAACAGGTCTGCTGCATAGCTTCAAATTCAGATTTACATTGAGATTCAGATTCATTTTCAGTTTCAGATTTCAATAGATATTGAGATTAATATTCAGATTTAGATTCAGAATCAGATTCAAATACTGATTCAGATTTAGTTTCATAACCAGAGTCAGGTTCTGATTCAGATTCACCATGATATTCAGATGCAGATTCAGATTCAGATTTGAATTTAAATTCAGATTCAGATCCAGATTCGATTCGGATTCATATTCAGATTCTGATTAAGATTCAGACTCTCATTCAAATTCAGATTCACATTCAGATCCAGACCCAGATTCATAACCAGATTCAAATTCAGATTCAGGGTATGGTTCATATTCAGATTTATTTTTCATATTCAGATTCAGATTCATATACAGATTCAGATTCAGATATAGATTAAGATTCAGATTCAGATTCTGATTCAATTTCAGATTCAGAATCACAATGAGGTACAGATTCAGCTTCAGATTCATATTCAGATTCAGATTCTTATTCAGATACAGATTCAGATTCAGAGTCTGAATCTGATTTCAATTCACATTGAGATTTAGAATCTGAATCAAATTCAGATTCAGATCCAGGTACTGATTCAAATTCAGATTCAGATTCACATTTAGATACAAACTCAGATTCATATACATTTTTAGATTGATATTCAGATTTAGATTAAGGTTTAGTTACACATTCAGATTCAGATACAGTTTCAGATTCATATGCAAATTCATATTCAGATTAGGTTTCATGCTCAGATACAGTTTCAGATTCAGATTTAGATTCAGATACAGATTCAGATTCACATCCATATTAAAATTTAGATACAGACTGAGATTCAGATACACATTCAAATTGAACTTCAGATTCAGATTTAATTACAAATTTTGATTCAGTTCTATTTTCAGAATCAGATTAAGATCCAGATTTGGAGTCAGATTCATATTTATATACAAAATCAGATTAACATTCAGATTTCAATTGAGATTGAGTTTATGCTTCAGATTGAGATTCAGATTCGGATACAGATTCAAATTCACATTCAGATTCATATACTGATTGAGATTTAGATTCAGATTCAGGTTCAGACCAAAATTCAGATTCAGATTCAGACTCAGATCCAGAATCAGATTCTGATTTGGTTTCAGATTGAGATTCAGATCATGATTCAGATTGAGGTTCAGTTTCAGATTGAGATTAAAGTTCTGATTGAGATTCAGAATGACATTCAGACACAGAATGAAATTCACATACAGATTCTGGTTCAAATTTAAATTCAGATTCAGATTCAGATTCAGATTGAGTTCAGATTTAGACTCAAATCCAGATTCGATTCAGATTCATATTTAGAATCAGATTCAGATTATGATTCAAATTCAGACTTAGATTCAGATCCAAATTCAGATTCACATTCACATTCAGATTCAGTTTCATATTGAGATTATTATTCATATTCAAATTCAGATTCAGATTCAGATTCAGATAGAGATTCAGATTCACATACATATTTTGATACAGACATATATTTAGATTCAGATACAGTTTTAGATTCACATTTAGGTTCAGATTCAGAGTCAGATGCAAAATAAAATTCAGATGCATATTCAGAATCAGATTCATATACAGATTCTCATTCAGATTCTGATTCAGATTCAGATTCAGATTCTGATTCAGATTCAGATTCAGATCAAGATTCGGATTTAGATTCAAATTCATATATACCTTCAGATTGAGATTCATAATCAGATTGATATTTAGGTTCCAAATCAGATTCAGATGAAGATTCGGAGTCATATTCGTATTTAGATTCAGATTCGTTTACAGATTTAAATTCAGATACAAATTTAAATTCTGATTCAGATTCAGATTCAGATACAGATTTAGATTCAGATGGAGATTCAGAATCAGATTCAGAATCAGATTCAGATCCAGATTCAGAATCAGATTCAAATTCATATGCATATACGGATTCAAATTTAGATACAAATTCAGATCTAGATAGAGATTCAGATTTACATACAGATTCAGATTTAGATTCCAATTCAGATACAAATTCTGTTTCAGATCCAGATCAAGACTAGGATTCAAATTAAGGTACAAATTCAGATTCAGATTTGGTTCCCAATTCATAATCAGATTCCAATTACGATTGAGATAAATGTTTCGATTCAGATTCATATACAGATTGAGATTCAGATCAACATTCAGATTCAGACTCATATTCAGAAATGGATTAAGTTTCAGTTTCAGATTTCGATTTAGATTCGTATACAGACTCGGATTCAGATTCAAATTGAGATTCACATTCTGATTTAGACTCATTTTCAGTTTCAAATACAGATTCAAATTCAGATTTAGGTACAGATTTTGATTCAGATCGCTTTTAATAATCGGATTAAGATCCAGATTAAGAATCAGATTCATATTTATATTCAAAATCAGACTAAGATTCAGATTTCAATTGAGATTGAGATTATGCTTTAGATTGAGATTCAGAGTCGGATACAGATTTAAATTCAGATTCAGATTCATGTACAGGTTTTGATTCAGATTCAGATTCAGGTTCAAATCATAATTCAGAATCAGATTAAGGCTCAGTTTCAAATTCACATTAAGGTTATGATTCAGATTCACAATGAGATTCAGATACAGAATGAGATTCACATACAGATTCTGATTCAGATTTAAATTTGAATTCAGATTCAGATTCCGTTCAGATTCAGACTCAGATCCAGATTCAGATTCACATTCACAATCAGAATCAGTGTCATATTGAGATTGAGATTATCATTCAGATTCAAATTTAGATTCAGATTCATATTCAGATCCAAATTCAGGTTCATGTTCAGATTCACTTTTAGATTTTGATTCCAGTTGAGAATGAAATTGATTCAAATTAAGATTTTGATTCATATTGGGATACAAATTCAGATTTAGATACAGATTCAGATACCGATTCTTATTGAAGTTCCATTTCAGATTCAGATTTAAATCCAGATTCAGAATAAGATTTAGATTCAGATCCAGATTCAGAATCAGATTCAGATTCAGATTCAGATTCAGATTTAGTTCTAGATTCAGATTCAATTTCAGATTCAGATTCAGATTCAGAAGCAGATTCAGGTTCTGATTCAGATTCAGGTATGGATTCAGGTTCAGATCCAGGTTCAAATTCAAATAAAGATTCGGATTCAGACTCATTTTCAGTTTCACATTCAGATTTTGATTGAGATTGAGATCAATATTCAGATTCAAATTCAAAGAAACACAAAGATTTAGATTTAGTTTCAAATTCAGATTCAGATTCAGACATAGATTCAGATCCTGATTCAGATACAGATTCAGATTCAAATTCAAATTCAGATTTACATTCAGATTAAGAATCAGAATCAGATTCAGATCGAGATTCAGAATCAGACCCAGATAGCAATCGATTTTCATATTCATATACAGATTCAGATTCATATACAGTTTCAGATTCAGATTTTGATTCAGATTCCAACTGAGATTATTATTCAGATTGATACTCAAATTTGGAAACAGATTCAGATTTAGATTCAAATTGAGATTCAGAATCTGATTCAGATCCAGATTTATAATGAGATTCAGATGCAGATCTAGATTCATATTTATGTTCAGAGTCATATTCTTACACAGATTTAGGCTCAGATTCAGATTCCAATTGAGATTATTATAGAGATTGAGATTTGGATTCAGATTTATATTCAGATTCAAATTCAGATTCAGATAGTATTCTGATTCAGATTGAGATTGAGATTGAGATTCAGATCAAGATTCAGACTCAGATTTAGATTCAGATTGAGATTCAAATACAGATTCAGGTTCACATTCAGATTCAGGTTCAGATTCATATACAGGTTAAGAATCATATTCAGATTTAGAGTCAGATTCAGATTATGATTTACATTGAGATCCAGATTAAGATTCATTTTCAGTTTCACATTCGAATTGAGATTCCGATTCCAACTGAAATTAATTTTAATATTCAGATTCCCATTCAGATTCAGATTCAAATTTAGATTCAGATTCAGATCCAGATTCAGAATCAGATTCAGACTCAGGTCCATATTCAGAATCAGATTCAGATTCAGATTCAATTTCAGATTCAGATTCAGATTCAGATTTAGATTCACATTTACATTCATATTTAGATTTAGTGAGATTGAGATTCATTTTCAGATTCAGATTTAGATCCAGATTCAGAATAAGATTCAGATTTAGATTTATAATCAAATTCAGATTCAGATTTAGACGTCGTGGTAGTTATGATATATTCATAGGTGTGCATATTCCAGGCAATGTATGAAGTATATGCATGATGGAGTGTTCATCCCACGAGGATACTCTCAAGCTGAAGGTATCAAATGTTGAGAGGTTAACCGAAAGGCAAATTCGAGGGAAGGGAAACAAACGAGAGCCTGTATTTGAGAAGGTTCGAAGTGTTGAGTTACGTTAGAGGTGTGAAGCTATAGAGACCACTACGTAGAATCCTCAGCGCAGATAAAGGGCCTACATTTGAAAAGGTCGGGCTGTTATGTTTGTAGCTAAAAGAAATGTCATCGAGAAGAAATTTATGGCTAAGTATCGTGTGACTCAAGAATCACGCAGTTGTGAGACACTCAATGTGATTGAAGAGTGGGTGGGGTATATCACAAACGTTAGAAACCTATTTTAGACCATTGGACAAATATGGAGATTGGAAAAGGTACTTGGGAGGAGCAAGGCTCATATAAAAGCGGTAGTAAGGATAGATGAGGGGACTTAGACTGTGGAATTAGATCTTGACAGAAATGTAGGCTTGTGCAGCCAGAGCGACATCGAGGGGTATATATAAGTTTATGAGTATGGGGGGAATAGTGTGTAAAAGTGATCAAAGGGGAATTAAGTTAGCATCACACCGACGAATAACAGCAGATTTTTCACGTGCACTTAACCGTGTATAATGAGTGAATTTTTGATCGGAAGTAGCAAGGAAAGGGAAGGGGAGTAATCAGCGTTATTACTAACGTATTGTAATTGTGTGTTGATATCGAAGCCTATCATCAGCAACGAATCTCCAGTGTAATGGCAAGTTAATATTATTATTGTCCATGTGGTCAAGGTTTGCGACAGGGTAAATGTCGTAAGTTGTCGTTAGCACCATTGATTTGATTACTTTGTTATGCATGCACATTTAATTATTCAACTATCAAGTATGAAATTGATCCACTAATGATGCGCTGTTTAATAAGATGTCATGTTGTGGGTTATATACCAAAATGTAGTAGATGACTCACATATCCCATCTCGTGAAGTTAGAATAACATGTATTAAAACTTTTTGTGAGTGTCATTACCCTCATCTTGCAATTGAAAAAAAGCACTGGGAGCACTTTTTACCATATCATGTATTCGGAAGAATAGAGTCCCTCTAGTGCGATTACGTATGTTTGTTGCATTCAATTAAATTGCAGTAATTACAGAGATTAATTAAAATATGATGGTGGGACAGCATGCAGAGAAGCCATGCATTGAAACCAATATTACGTGAATTGTGAGCGACAAAAGAACTCATCAACAATCAATTATCATGCAATTAAAAGAAGGCAGATAAACTTTTACCTTTTTTTGTATGCATTAAATCAATCACTAATAAATAAATTAGACATGTCATATTCACCTCAACCATTATATACGTATTGCCACACGGAATCAGTTTCAGGTTCTGATTCAGATTCAGAATAAGATTGAGACAGATCCAGAGTCAGATTTATATTCAAATTCAGATTCTGATTCAGATTTTGATTCAAATTCAGTTCAAATTCAGATTCAGATCCAGATTTGATTCAGATTCATATGTAGATTCAGATTCAGATTCAGATTCTGATTACAATCAAATTCAGATTTAGATGTAGATTCAGATTCAAATTTAGATTTCATAACAAGATTCAGAACAAGATTCAGAGTCAGAATCAGATTCAGATTTAGATTCAGATTCAAATTGAGAGGCAGATTAAGATTCAGTTTGATATACAGATTCAGATTTAGTTTCAGATTTAGATTTAGATAGATTTACAGATTCAGATTCAGGTTTAGATTCACATTCAGATTCAGATTCAGCTTCAGATACAGAGTGGGGACTTCCAAATGTCGTCTTCTCATGTTTATGATATATTCCATTTTCCTTTTCAGATTATCTAAGTGTAAAACACCATTGGAAAGTTGCAGAAATCAGTTAATTGCTAGTGTTCAGTTTAAAACGATGAAGCAAATATACGCGGAGTTATCAGAAATTTGTTCACTGAGGCAGAAGTGAGATGCGCCGAGGTCATGTCCCTGGTTCACAACAACGGGGAAGTGGACAACAGAACCATCGCGAACACCATCAGGGTTGACATAAGGACCACCCTTCGTACTCATAAGATATTGGAGGAGAGTATGGATCCCCGTCGAGTTATCACATGGGCTCTAAATTCCCCGGACGATCGCTGGAAGTTGAGAAATGTGGATTTTGTCAAGAGGGTGGAAACCATGATAAATAACGACCCCTCCAAGCCCATGAGTTCCATGGCTGCTGAACTTAGGGTTGATAAGCGAACAATTCAACGCTGTGTGGCCGAGGATTTGCAAGGAGCAGGACCGTGCTCCTTGCCATTCCTCCAACCGCTCCCACGCCTGACTGGAGGATCACTGCTACGACCTCGTAACCAAGCACTAATGGCCTTCCAGCAACCCAGATTTGAACCCAATGGATTATTTCTTTTTGAGCATTTTGGAGAATCCAACTAACCTACGCCCTCATACCACTCAGGCATTTCTCATCGCCTCCATCAAAGACCACTGCACCTTCAAGGACAGGGATATTGTGAAGAAGGCCTGCGGGAGCTTCGGGACCCGTATCGAGCGCGTCATCGAAGCCGAGGACAGCTATGCCGAATAGAATGTATTTCTTATATCAAATCTGTTATTCAGTTTTTGATATGAAACAATATCCTGTGAAATCACTGTTTTATGTTTTTTGTATTAAAAAAAGAGCAACGGCTACAATTGAAAGTCCCCACCCTGTACAGTTTCAGCTTCAGATTCAGATCCAGATTCAGATTCGGAGACAGATTCAGATACAGTTTCAGATTCATATTCGTATTTAAATTCAGTGTCAGATTTACATTCAGATTCAGATTTACATTCAAATTCAAATTCAGATTCCAACTGAGCTTGAGATTAATACTCAGATTTCGATTCAAGGTCGAATAAAGATTAAAATTTAGATTCACATTCAGATACAGATTCAAACTCAGATTCAGATTCAGATACAGATTCAGATTCAGATTCAGATACAGCCAGGTCCAGATTCTGGTTCAGATTTAGTTCCAAATTTAAATCCATATACAGATTCAGATTCATATTAGGATTCATATTAGGATTCAGATTCAGATTCACATAGAGATTTAGATTCAGATTCAAACTCATTTTCAGTTTCACATTCACATCCAGATTCAAGTTCAGATTCCAATTGATATTGAGATTATTGTTCAGATTAAAATTCAGATTTAGATTACTAATCAAATCCAAATTTTGATCCAGGTTTAGATTTAAATAAAGATTTTGATTCTGACATATATTGAAAATAAGATTCAGATTCAGATTCTGATCCAGATTCAAATGCCGATTCTGAGTGAAATTCAACTTCAGATTCAGATTCAGATCCAGAATCTGAATTAGATTCAGATTCATATCAAGATTCATAATCAATTTCAGATTCAGATTTAGGTTCAGATTCGTATTCAAATTCAGGTTCAGGTTCAGATTCAGATCAAGATTCAGACTGAGACTCAAATTCAGATTCAGATTTTTATTACGATTGAAAATAATATTGATATTCAGATTCATATTCAGATTCCGGTTCAGATTCAGATTCATATTTAGATTCCTATAATGATTTAGATTCATATTCAGACTCAGATTAAGATTCCGATTCAGATTCCAATTGGGATTGAGATTGTTTTTTCAGATTCATATTAAATTTCGAATTCAGATCTAGATTCAGATTCATATTGAGATTAAGACTCAGATTCAGGTTCAAAAACAGATTAAAATCTGATTCAGGTTCAGATACGGATTTTAATTCAAATTTAGATTAAGATTCAGATACATATTTAGATTCAGATCGGGATTCAGAGTCAGATTCAGATCCATATTCGGAATTAGATACAGATACAGTTTCATATTTATATTCATATTGAGATTCAGATTCCAATTGAGATAGATATTATCTTTTAGACTGGGATACAGATTCGGATACATATTCAGATCCAGATTTAAATTCAAATATAGATTCTGATTCAGATTCAGATTCAGATCAAAATTCAGATTCAGATTCTGATTCAGATTCAGATTCTGAATCAGGTTAAGGTTCAGAATCAGATTCAGATTAGGATTCAGAATCAGACTAAGGTTGAGAATAACATTCAGATTCAGTTTCAGATTCCGATACAGATTCAGATTCAGATCCAGATTCGGATTCAGATAAAGATTCAGATTCTCATACAGTTTCAAATTCATATTCAAGTTCAAATTCCGAGTCAGATTTAGATTCAGATCGAGATTCAGAATTAGATTCGGATCCAGATTCAGATTTAGATTCGCATTCACACTAAGATTCAGGTTCAGATTTAGATTCAGAGTCAACATCTGATTCAAATACAGATTCAGATTCATATGTATATTCAGATTCAGATTCATAGACAGATTCAGATTCAGACTTCGATTCGAAGTTCCAATTGAGATTAAAATTATTATTCAGAATGAGATTCAGAGGCAGCTACAGATTCAGATTCAAATTCAAATTGAGATTCAAATTCAGATCTAGATTCGAATTCAGATTCGTATCAAGATTGAGAATCAAATTCTGATACAGTTTCATATTCATATTTACATATATCCAGATTCAGATTCATATACATGTTTAGATTCAGATTCAGATTCAGATTCAGATTCAGCATCAAATCCAAATTCAAATTCAGATTCAATTACAGATTTATATTCAGATTTAGATTCAGATTTGGATTTAGATTCTAATTCAGGTTCAAATTCTCTTTTAGATCCAGGTAAAGATTAAAATTCAAATTAGAGTTCAAATTCATATTCAGATTCAGATCCCGAATCAGATTGAGATTCCAGTTTCAATTGAGATATATATTCAGATTCAGATTCATATACAGATTGAAATTCAGATCAGGATAAAGATTCAAACTCAGATTGAGATTCAGATTCAAATTCACATTGAGATTCAAATTCAGATTTCGACTCATTTTCAGTTTTACATACAAATTCAGTTTCCGATTCAGATTCAAACTCAGAGTGAGATTGTTATTTAAATTCAAACTGAAATTCGGATTGAGATCCAGACTCAGATTCATAATCAATTTCAGAGTTAGATTCAGATCAGGATTCACAAACAGATTCAGATCAGGATTCACAAACAGATTCAGATCAAGATTCAGAATCAGAATATGATACAGATTCAGATTCAGATTCAAATTCAGATTGAGATTCAAAAATACATTCTGATTCAAGTCCAGATCAAAAATCAGATTGAAATTCAGGCTCAGATTCAGATGCAGATTCAGATTCAGCTTCAGATCGAAATTAATAATTATATTCAGTTTCAGGTACAGATCAAAATCAGATTCAGATTCAGTCTCAGATTCAGATACAGATTCTGATTCTGATTCAGATTCAGACTGAAACTCAGATTCGGATTCAGATTCAGATCCAGATTAGGAATGAAATTCAGATCCAAATTCAGGCACAGATTAAGATTCCGATTCCGATGTAGACTCAGATTCCGACTTAGATTCCAACTCAGAGTCACATTTTTTAGAGGAAAGTCCAGATTCATATTCAAATCAAGATTCAAGTTCAGATTCAGATTCGGATCCAGATTCATATTCCAATTGCGATTAAGATTAATATTAAAATTGACATTCAGATGAAGATTCAGATTCATATTCAGATTCGGAATCAGATTCAGATTCAGATTCAAGTATATATTCAGGTTCGGGTTCATATTCATATTCCAATTCATATACAGATTCATATTCAGAACTATATTCAGATTCAGATTCAGATTGAGAGTCCAATTGAGATCGAGATTAATATTCAGATTCAGATTGAGATTCAAATTCACATAAAGATTCTGATTGAAATTCAACTTCAGATTCAGATTCAGATTCAGATCCAGATTCAGAATCAGATTCAGAATCCGGTTCAGATTCAGACTTAATCTCAGTTTTACATTTACATTCAACTTCAGATTTAGATTCCAATTCAGAATAAAATTCTGTTTTAGTCTAGATAAAAATTCAGATTCAAATTAGGTTTCAAATTCGAATTGAGATTCGGATTCCTAGTCAGATTCAGATTCCAATTGCAATTGAGATTCAAGTTCATATACAGATTGAGATGGAGATCAAGATTCAGATTCAAACCCACATTCAGATCCAGATTAAATTTAAATTAATATTCAGGTTCAGATTCATATTTAGATTCGTATACAGATTCAAATTCAGATTCATATGAAGATTCAGATTCTGATTTAGATTCATTTTTAGTTTCACATAGTTTTTTAGATTCCAAGGAAGATTGAGATTGTTATTCAGATTCAACCCAAAATTCAGATTCAGATCCAGATTCAGATTCAGATACGAATTCAAATTCAAATTCAGATCCGCACTCAGAACCAGATTACACTGCTGATTCAGATTTATATTCAGATTCAGATTCAAACTCATATACAGATTCAGATTGAAATTGAAGTTCA
>VCRD01000246.1:36462-145287 GCA_006783055.1 Trinorchestia longiramus
GTCAACTCATGGCCTGTCAACTCATGGCCTGTCAACTCATGGCCTGTCAACTCATGGCCTGTCAACTCATGGCCTGTCAACTCATGGCCTGTCAACTCATGGACAAAGAAAGTATGGCGAGATAGGATGAAGATCCATCACGCTGCAAAACAAAGGCGTCCCAGAATCAATTATCGCTCCAGCAGCAGTAAAAGCCAAACCCTCCAGTTGTGGCCAACAGCTTATGAATCGCCTCCTAAATCCCTCATAGTTGCGGACATTTCCCTCGAAATGTTCCTCTGACACACAAATATTCTGAAAATAACACAGAACACAGGTTTTGATTTGAAACTTTCAAAAATTGTTACTACCAAGCAAAGGTGAATTTGGTAAGAAACATTAACTTAAAAAGTATTCGACACATTTTTAAAAAGTTATTAAAGTTTTATTGAACTAGAATGAAAATTAAAAAGCCAAGTTATACTCATATAATGATTTATCATGAGTACAAAATTACTCCGAATTGCAATAGAATGCTTCAAAAAAAATATTTATTACCAAAAAAATTAGCTTGGCTATAGATGGTTGAGTATACCTTTGAAAAATTTAATTACCTGGTTTTCAAGCAAAATTTGTAATAAACTTGAGATGGTATTAAATTTTAGAAATCAAAGTAAATTAAAGTACGTTCACATTCTTAGAGCAACTAATCTTCAAATGATTGCCATTTAACACAATTGCAGTACCGAGTTATCAGTTAGCCAGCAAACGTCATGCCGAAAATTAAGGAGCTCAGTCTAGATCTCCAAAATCAAATAGTCAAGGAGCTAAAGGGAAATTTCAAGGCGTTTTAACACGTTGCCTCCGATTGCCTGATTGGTGTAAAACTTCACTTTGTACGCTTAGTCACTAGAAGGATCTGAAAAAATTACAGAACCTAACCTAAGTGGTACACATACGTACCACTTCAGAGTCAACGTGTTAACTGAAGTGCATCTCAATATAGTTGGTTGAATAATTGAAAATATCAAACATTATACGGCGCCGCCCCTGTTCTGGTAACCCTCAAAAAATTTACTGCTGATCGATCTGAAATACTGTATGGTCAAAAGTGTTTCTGAACAGCTCAAGTTACAAGAAGAGAATTGGTAAAAGAACTCAGCGCAATAGGAAGAACTTTTTGTCGTCAGACTGTGACCAATGCCTTGAAGCAACAGAGTCTGAGTTGTTACAAGACAATGAAAATTCCCTTTTTGTGCGAACACCACCTGAATGCACGACTTTTATTTGCCAAAAGGCATTCATCAAAACCAGCAGACTACAGGAACAACATTCTTTTGTCTGATGAGACGAAACGAGAACTATTCAACCACAATTTGAGAGACGATAACAAGAGGAAGAAACACGAGAAATTCAATTCGAAGAAAACTATCACTACCATTAAATTTAGCATGGGCAATATAATGCTTTGAGGATGCTTCTAGCCTCAAGATACCAATAGGGTTCATTTTATCAAAGTACGCTTGAATGAAGAGATGCATCAGAATATGTGGTCCAAAAATCTTTTCGAGTCAGTGAACAAGCTATGGAGACGAGAAAATGGAGCATTCCAGCAGGACAACGACCCAAAGCACACCGCTAAAGTGACTACAAAATGGTTTGCTGGCCACAATGTGGTGTTGCAGCAGCCCAGCCAGTCACCTACCCTAACCCAATTGAAAAGTTGTGAAGAAAGCTTAAGGTTAGAATACACCAAAAATATGGCAAGACATTTGCATGATTTAGAAGAAGTTGACATAGAAGAACAGTAGAAAATAGCTCTAAAAAATTATGAAACCCTAACTAATGAATACAAAAAATTATTGGATGCAGTTATATCAAACAAAAGGCATGCTACAAATATTAAATGCATCATTTTTACTTGTGCACTCGAATTTTTTTAACATAGTTCATTCTAATTTTTTAGTATGAAATTTTTTCCAACAATTTTCTTATACATTTTGATGCATTCCTGTGCTCGTGATACAAGCAGTATTTCGGTATAACTTGACTCGTAATTCTCATAAATCATAAAACTTGAATCCTTTTTTTCAAGCTGTGTTGAATTCTTTTTAACATGACAGTATATTTCTAAAAATGGCATTCTAAAATTTAAGCTCTTTTGTTTCAAACTGACGTAGTGGCGATAATAGTATAGGTAAATAAAACCTTGAATATGAAAAAACGGGCAATTTAACCCTAACATCGTCATGTTTAGACTTGGTCTTCAAATGGTGGCATTTCCTATTTTCAACATTTTAATTGATGATGCCAAATCAAAAGAACTTCAGGGAAGCGTCATGACATGCAAAGCACTAGTCATCCAATGTTTTCCTGTGAAGAGGCAAGGAACTTAAAGCGTTTCTCCAGATGTACACTCGGTGGATAATGAGCAACGATCCGAATTTTAGATTAAAACTTTTCCAAAGATCTAACGATCGAGAGCCAAATGTGTGAGTGACAGGCGAGCCCTAACGACGTAGCACCGTCTTTCCCAGTACAGACCCAGCAGTCAAACGCATTATGCAAGCTCGTTAACATGATGAAGCTAATAAATTTTAATTTCTTTAGCGTAAGAAACTTGAAAAACCTCAAAGAGGTAGTTAAATTAAAGAACTTCATTTCCGGATTTACATTGCTAAAACTCCTGAACTGCTAAATTTGGTGTTTATAACAAACCAAATACCTTGCTGTCACTAAGGAACATGAGTAAGCGAATCATTAACAAATCAATCTTCATACAAGAATCTAATCATGAGTCAAAAATCTAGTTAGAATGCAAAATACAACTTTGAATTGGTGCAATGTAGCGCATGCAGAAGAACCAAGTTTTCCGTACTGTTTACAAATAATTTATCACATTTTACGCTGTTTTTGCTCAAGAAAATTCAATCTCTGCTTTAAGCTGATTCGTATTGGTCAATTTTGTTACGTAGATGATCCGAAACTAAAAATAAAATTGTCAAGTAATTCCATTCTATAATGACCTTTACAGTGACTGCTCTGATCATGAAAAACGTTTGACTGCTTCTATGAGCTACGAATTAAAGACAATATCTTGCATCAGCGGCGATAAAAATGAAAATCACCACGCGAAATGTCATGATATAATTTTCACCATCGCGTGTGTTTACGCGCACATCATACACGTTAACGAACTTTTTTAAGACACGAACATAAAAAAATATGAAGGCAAGTCCCATCAGTTATCCAGTGAAATAAACTTCTGTAACTGAATTTGCAGTCGCAAGGAACGAGGGCGAGAGGAGGAAGGCAGATGCGTGACCGCGAAATAGACATAAAAAAAAGTACGCGAGAGATGAGCAGACATAACAAAAGTAAATTTTCCAGGAGGTTTAAAAACATTATAAAACAGACACAAAAAATATTTTGCTCCAACATGCGAGAAGCGACGTATTCAACCACAGAAAAAAAGGACGAAAACCTTTGTTCATTTTTTAACCTAAAAATATTAAGATATGATCGAGAAGCTTGAGTTGTTCTAATTGAATTTAGCAGTTCTTGGTGTGCATTAAACTTCACCACAATCACGCTAATGACGCACAAGATTATACAGTGTCCTCACGTTACGGAAGCAATGGCATACGAGGTGTAGACGCAGCAGTTGCGTCTCCATAAGAATAAAAGAAAGTAACATCTTGATTTGCTTAATGTAGCAATGGTATCCAAAAATAATATTAATGTTGATTTCGCTGGCACGAGCATTATAAATCCTCCAAAAAAAAGCATATTCTGTAAGAGCTTCCTGAGCCAAGAATGCGAAGAAAACGTGTGCGAACGGAAATGAAGGCACCACGATTAAAATAATACTCGTACATCGGAACACTTGAAAAGTTCTTTGCTAAAAAGAGTTACATTAATGACCGCTTCTTGGTTGTAATAACCGACATCAAAATTGTATATTAATTTCAGCATAAGTCTAATTCACATTTCTACAAGTTCAACTAGTTTTTCAATCGGTTTGATTTGTGTTTGCAGAAGTCTAATTCGCTGAAATAACTTCTGTACTAGTCCGATTAATTTTATTACAAATGTAAAATTTGTTTTCACAAGTCTTATTTGTGCATCCAAATGTAATTAGTTTCAACTAAAGTCTAATCATCATTTGCACTTCAAATTGAACATAACTGAGCACATTGACCATCGCACTGATCTCAGTCTTGTATTCAGAAAACAAGGAATAAATGAAAGACAACAGAATTAATTATCTGACCTCATGAAAAGAGTAGTTCCAGTCGGAGAAAAATAAATGATATGTGTTCTAATTCCGTGTCATATAAAAAACACACAAAATGAGATGACATGAGATTTTTAAGCCCAAAGGTAGAGAAGTAATAGCGATGTGCAGGAACTTTTTTCCACAAAAACAACCACATCTCCTGCCCGACCACTCGACTTCTTGGGAATATGCGGAGCGTCGTCACCAAACTGATGGAGAGAAACGAGGGAGATGCTTTTTTTCTTTCTATTCTTCAGAATGACAGCTGTGCAAGCGAGGAAACATTTTTTCTGTACAGACTCTTCGAATCCTAAACTAACAGCGATAATTATGACTAGTTTGTGTACTAGCTCAGTGTTATGAATACCTACCGACATTTATTAACAAAACACTAGTAATGTTACACAAAATAAACGCTTCATTACTTTTATAGTCTGGGTAGCCAATAACATCTTGTCAAAACACGACATTTAGTATTCTTAAACAAACAATACTCACCACAACAGCACCTAAGTTTGAGAAACCTATTATTTTATTCGGCAATTTCAGTGGACAGTTTCTTTATGAGATGAGATCCTTCACATTCACAAGACCAACAAATCACCAGCACGCTTTCACTGTTTCAGTCAATTTCATTGAAAGGTTGCACATGTCGACAGATGTCGCTGTATAATTGAGTACAGCACAGTGGTTCCGGTTCTAATTCTCGTAAATATTGAACACCGATGAAGAATCAAAAAGGTTTAACCAAAAATAAAATAGAAGAAAAACGAAACAATATGAAGGGATGAAAGCTACAGAATATTCTATAATTGACGTTCAGAACTTCGTATGTGAAGTCCAAATTCGAGAAGTTATTAAAATCTGTTGAAAAAGGGTAAAAGGTAGAAGATATTTTAATAAAAACACATTACTCACGCAACTACTGCTCACAACCTGTTCAAAATCCTCTAATGAAAGAAACCCTACTGCTGATGAGCTCAAACTATTGTAGACCCATAAGCGCTCGAGTGAAACCCTACTGAATGCAAGCTAGGCAAGTACAGCCCAACCGTGTACAGTACGCACCAGCCTCTACATGAAACCAAACAATGAACAGACCTGACACGAGAAACTCGACCATAAAGGAAACAGTCACGCAAAAACCCAGCTGATGTGCAGGTCAGCCAAGTAAAGCCCAGCTGATGTGCAGGTCAGCCAAGTAAAGCCCAGCTGATGTGCAGGTCAGCCAAGTAAAGCCCAGCTGATATGCAGGTCAGCCAAGTAAAGTCCAGCTGATGTGCAGGTCAGCTAAATAAAGCCCAACTGATGTGCAGGTCAGGTAAATAAAGTCCAACTGATGTGCAGGTCAGCCAAGTAAAGCCCAGTTGATGTGCATGCCAGTCACGAACTTCATCCCACCAACGAGCCAAATGTAAGAAAACTATAGTGCCAGTCGTTTGGCAAGAATCGACCTCATTACTGTACTTCCAAATAACCGGAAACAATAGCATTTCCTATCACGTTCATCCCACTTACTAGCCAAAATCACACATCGCAATATGTTCACAGTATTTCTTGAAACGTGATAAATGACTAGGTCAGTCACACTTTGCTCAGCGCTCTTATAATATCAGCCCTTCCGAAGTAAAAAAATCTTGCGAGAGCTTATTTTTAATCAGTACCATTGACTCGATATTTCAGTTCTACACGTGAAAACAACCACGTTCACAATTTTCAAAAAACACGCAGCTCTACTTTATGCACATGCAGTCTTGCATCATTTGGCTCGCGTATATGTTAAGTCTCGTACACCACTCAACTTGCACCACAGGCAGTAGCTCGCAACCCAGTGTTTGTTGCAGCCAATCACACATAACGGTGCAACACACGCGCACCATCCAATCTTGCCCAGCCCAAACTTCGGCGATATTGCAGCTGTTCTCTCGCAAGTGCTTCAATAAAACCACTGAACTTGATATGTTTCGAGTCACATTCAAATCTAAAGCAGAGCTCGAACGAGCCCGGGCAGACACAACTCAATGAAGCTCACCTCCCCAGTTCAGACTCCCGCGTACTCAACAAAAAAAAGCGATTCTACAGTTTCCAGGTCCTGTTCATAAGCAAGCTCTTATAATAGGCTTGGAGTTAACGCATCCTCAGATCCATGTTGTATTGGTACAGTGAATTTTTGAGACAAACTGTTCATAGCGTGTACACACTGATAGACAGGATATTCGATACTATATTTACAGATAAACATCATCTAAACATAGATAATCGCTATAATTTTATTCATTTTTAATTTTTTAAGTAAAATTTAGCAAAATTAACCTTCAGTTCAAAATTAGATCGACGGCAATAATAAATTTGTGTTACACGAGACAACTGTAATATCTTAAAAAATAATGACGCAGTGCTGTATTCATTACAAAGTTTTCTCAAGTGAATATAATGCTGATTGCGAAGACCAGTTATACAATCTATGATTTTAGGAATTGAGAATTGAAACAACCTAAGATTGTCATAGAGCTGCCACAACTTTTGCTTTATGAAATCCCACCAAGGAAACGCCTCAAAGAGCGGCAGTGGTCCCTCAGAAGTTGGTGAAAGACGTGGAAGTGTTGAGCCCAACAATGTCAAATATTCTTCAGATCACGCAGTCTGTCTGTACCAGCGGTCAGAACCGTCAGAGTAGCATTTCCCGTCTGTCTCCGAGGAGAAACAATGCCCTAATGTACATTAAATTTCCCTCGTCAGCAGCTAGTCTCATACTCCGCAGAACTTTGTTCTCAGTAATACATAAAATTCTTGATGTCCAGTTAGATTTTAATAACCAAACTAATCACACCTGGTCTCATAGTGAGAGCAATACGGACTGTAATGTTAACAAAACTTACATGGGATTACCTCCGTTATCAGATATTTGAAGAAGTACCTTTTTTAGCGGATTCCAGGATTAGATTTATTTTATTTTTAGTTAGAGTCGGAGTGAATTTTTTTTAGCGGAGTTTGGGATAAAATTTGAGATAGTTCCTAGGAATAAAATATTTTCCAGGTGTACTTGTTACGGCGGCTAAATAGCACTTTGAAAAATGTCTCATAATTTCTGTATAACTTGGCATATTCTGACGGTGTAAAAAAAATCGTGGCTAGCAGCACAAAACTTCACCATGTTTTGAAGAAGAAATGACTTTGTCTTCTCCAGAAGTGAACTGCAATGCCTTGCATGTCTTGAAGAGCAACGTTTTGACAACACTCTTCTAGACTTTCCAGCTTTCAATGAAAACTTGCCAAGAATGAACTAAAATCTCCTGAAGAGTAACGCGTATTGCTAGTCAATCGTCGGACAATTAACAAGTCCTATAGAATCTTTACGTAACAATTTTGATTTAATGGAATTATTCTATTAGTATCATGGTTTTTAAATATCTTTATTGAACGAATATCCGTGAAAATATACGGAGAGGAGAACTTCGAACGCCTTGTGCAGAGTGATAACGCACTTAAGCAACGTCTTCGACACAACGTTGCTGCAAAACCATCTTGGCTTTGTTATACTAGTCTTCATATCTGGTTAATTTTGAAACTTCAATATTTGGAATCTCTAAGTCTTACTCAAGGCTTTCTGTTATATCGGGTGTGAATATAGACGGTAGGCAAGTGCATACATACCCAGCTGAATTGGAACATCAAACTTGGAAAAGATACTAGTAGTGAACAAAAATAAAGCTACTTCCTACGACACAGACTTTTGATTCACTATTATAATTGGAAATGAATATCTGCCAAAACAATTGAACAAGTTTCTTCAATTCAATCCCGCTGCCGACATGGTTGACGCGGCTAGAAATACGGCATGGGACTTGGGTAAACAACCGAATAATTATAGAAGTAATTATCCGACCCAAGAATGGGCCAGAAGGTCCGTTCCTATTCCTCATTCTATTCTATTCTATTCTAATTCCGCACATTTAAAATTTCTGTACAATTTGAAAGATCATTAGCTATATTTATTGAACAAACATAATTCTAAATTAAATTATACCTGTAATGCTACCGACACTGAAGTGACGTCAAGTGTTTCGTATGTAAATACGAGACCTTGGCTGCAATGCCCGCGTCTGGCCGATGATTTTTACACAAATTTATGCATTCATATACTTCTTATCAACATTTTTCTGGCTAGAGGTACGACAGCCAGTTCAACAATAACGTAGACTTAGAGACTATTATTCCTTCAAATCTCAGTCGTTTGACAGATTTATTTACATAGTTCCGTAAAAGACTAAAACCTTAACACGTCTAGCACTGTTTCCATGGTAATGTTCTGACTGCAGCGTGAACACTTGACAGGCTGCTCTGCACCGCCAGTTAAGTTGATATCTTTCTCACGAGTAGTCCTGACCCCAGCAGAATAAAATCTTTGTTTTTACTAGTAAGCAGCAACAGGGTTAGTGGAAGAAACGGCAAAGAAAATTTTCAATTAGTAATTTTAATGAGTTTAACAAAGGGGAACAAAAAACTCGTCGATTGTGAATGGAAAATGCATAGACTTCTTTTATGAAAGAAGAAATGAACCAAAAACGAAGTAAAATATCTTGTGTTTTGAATCGTATTCCGCATAGCATGCGATATTCTGCAATATCTTATTTTGCAATAGAAGACCTGATTCAGAAACCTTTCCCTTCACTTATCCATGGCTCAACCAAGTATTCATTCAAAATCGTAAAGTAGAATAAGGGAGTAGTAGTTTGTGGAACATTAACTGGAGAGGCATGGTAAAAAAATTAGGAGTGTCGTTTCCCCCTAAACGTTAACAAACATTTTCAACTACAACCTGACCCAACAGCAAAAAAATCCAAAACTCGAAGGGAATGTCTCTGAAGGGAAAGCATTTAAAAAATTATTCTGACACTTGAATTGTCTTAAACTGATTATGCATCCCATTCTATAGAAAATTTTAAGAATCAAACAGTGTCGTTTAGGTTGCACAAGCTGTCATCAAGTCAATGAGAACCGAACTTAGCAGAACATGGTCAATTAAGGCGCTATTACGCAAAAGCAGGCCTGCGTGTATCGAATAATGGCATTCATTTTCATTGTATCTCAGTACGGCAATTGGTCGGAGCTAATAATCAATAAGAGGCGCAATCGAAAATTCGGAGATCACTCATCCGTAGCCTGGAATTGCTTGATGCGTTGCTCCAAATGGATTCCAGAACACTGAAGACTACCATCGAATTTCTTGGAAACAAAACTTCTTCAAACAACAAGCAGAATAGCAAGGGGTAGAACTGAACAATGAATGAATTTTGTTTACCAGCGGTAGGGTGAATGAATTTTAGGAAAATTCCAGCACACACTTCGAAAGTTTTGATGAATGAAGGAAAAATTTAGGTTTTTCTAATCTTTTAGAGCCCTCGACTAATGTCAGTTATGGAATGAAGATGTTCGAAACTTAACGAATACAAGGGTCAACTGTGCTCAACACGGTCATGACATCGAGCTCGGATATACTACACGAGTAAAATGACACTTCGTACTGCACGCGTAAGGCAACACCCGCTGCTAGCTGAGTCCACAACACAAATAAATTTGCCTCTACCCAACACACGTGACAACATGAAGCATTTGCTCTGACTTCAGCGCAGGCAAACACGCATTCTAAAAAAACACGATCCATGAATTTCAAACCCAAAGGAATCATAGAATAGAAAGACGACCATGAGCCGTGCATTCAAAAACAATCTTCAGACTTAATATATGTACATGAACATCGCCTTCTTATTTGTCCTCGATCAATGGCCACAAGGCAGCTCACTGGAAAATATTACTGGCCGCTTCACGAGACCGCAAATAATGAACAAGAAGACTCATAAGCCCTTTGAACAAATAGAAAAACAATTCATTCTGTGGCTCAACTTATCTATAACCGCGAAGTTACAGGCAAGATCTAAAAGAATCTTCGCATTTGTATTCGAAGTATCTTACGTGTAAAACATAACAAAAATTATAAAAAAGTGAAATTACATGAATTCAGTTTGCTTTTCACTGTGGAGTAAACAAGAAACCTTTAAACTTCAAGTAGAAGTACGTCCGTGATAACGCTCGAGGTGGTCTCTCAGAGAGCATTTACTACATAGTGAACAACACTGCAGCACTCAAGCGTACGGCCTGACCTCCATGTATAGAAAGGTTGCAAAAAAATATACTTGCTCTTGACTGCCCATTACTAGACTGGACTAGGAGAAGAATGTTATCAAAGTTTTCTCTTGAGCATTCAATTTTCTTGAATTTAATGTTATTTTTTTTAACTTAACTCCTTAGACTTGTATCTATGTCAATGAACACCTAAATCAAACCAAAATATACTAGTAATAGACAGTCAAAGACAGCACAATTTTTTTGAGACTCTGAATTGAGCTTTCACGCTTCAAGCGTTCTTCCTAGAGTAGATAAAATATTAATTACACAAAATACGTGTACAAAAGAGTAGTAAACATTTACGATGAGTAATGCCAGGCTTAAAGATGACCTAAAAAAGCAATGATAGCATACACTTGCTTTTAGTTCAAAGAAAATTTGGACTAGATATCATCGTAAACATGAGCCATTTGAAAACTCTAATCTCGGGACAATTTTCTACTTCTAGTGCAGGGCATCGTAGTTCGATCGTGCCACATGAATACTGTTGACAGAGATGGAAAAATGTAGCAGTAAAAATAAAGAAAATTAAATAAAAAGATACCTACAGAGAAAATTTGAATTTAATTCCTGAATAACTAAGTTGATGAATTTTTGCAGGTTTTTCCACAGCCGTAATAAACGCATTTAATAGATATTGTCTCAATGTGAAGCAAAATGGATGAAGAAACAGACAGCAGAGTAATGAAGCCTCTTCCCAGCTAGTGCAAAGAAATGACTGCCCAAACAGCTCACAAGCCTGCAAAACAGAGCATTCAAACTTGCTTCAGTTTCACTGCGTACACAAGCTATGCAGTCTAATGACTTATTTTATGCTGTAAATGTCCTGAATTACATTAAATAGAAGCAGGAGTGAATGGTTCATCATAACAATTAGCTTACACTAACCTTCCATTAATTAACATCCCTTACTTACACCATGAACCATCACTTTGCTCTGCCTGCAATTACTATGCAATAGAACTAAACCCATAACAGATTCTAATAAGTATAGCACTGCTAACTATGAGGCAAAGTGCTGGAAATTTATTTCGCGCAAAATATTTTTCAAACATTTTTTTAACCGCAGCAGACATCATTTGCGTCCATCCTTGAACAAAAAATTACTAAAAATAAACAATTCTCCCTGCTAATGACCTTTGGCCCGGACAAGTGATGCTTAGCAAAGTAACTGTGGAAGACTTTGCTAAGCCTTAGACAGTTTTGCAAGTTTTCAATTGTCTTTTGGCATTTACTTGAGTTTATGGAAAAATTACTTCTTTGTTAGTTTTGTTAGTAATAGTGAAGCAGCAGCCCACAGTACGTCGTGTCAGACAACGCCACGCCAAAACTCAAGTGAGCAAATTATTATTTCTTTGCACAAACTGTCAACTAGTGTGCACTAAACTTGTTCCATGCATGAATGAAAACATGATGAAGAAGCACAAACTACAGTTTTAGGCAGGACTGGACATATTCTTTACTCCATAGTTCGATACTGTAATGCCCACACACAACAAAGCACACACGTCTTCTACGTGTTCATAAATCACGCCTCAATCCGCCACTGAAACACCTCATTCGAAATACTCGTCAGTAGAAGGATGAAAACCAATGTTTACGATTGCAAGCAGTTTCTGTTAAAGTCATATAACGTACAGTAGCAAGATCTTTCCCTGCATCGCTTTATTTAGCTAATGAGCTTCAGGCCTGCACGATTTTCTTTCACAATAAAAATACACTTACACGCTTCGTAGTACATTTTTCAGCACTTCCTCGTAAAACAAAACCAATAAAAATACAATATGTAAACTTTTATTGACGCCGATAAACTACAATATGTCAAGCAGTTATTAGAAACTCTTCAGTCAAGCAATGATTTGCATGCAATTGTTCTCAAAACTCCATCCTCGGCTAGTAATTGAACTCAACTTTTTACTTCGAAGCTTCATCTCATTGCAAGGCATCCAGTTACCCTCACTCAGATATTAATGCTACTCTTTTAATATTAAAATTTCATTCGCATTGGGATCATGTACATACCTTAGTAGGGTAAAAAGTTAGCGGAATGGTTAGATGAGTTAGCAGTATCGTGAAAATAATTATTTAAATAAATCATCAGAAATGAAGCAGTTAACCCCTGCGAGAAAGAACATGAATTCCACAACTATTCCCTATCAAGGCCAATATACTTGATTCCTGCAGCAGTGCAACAGCTCGTAACTATAATAACAATAATGAGACGCAAGCTTGTGCAGCTCAGTCGCTCTAGCCACCGTAAACGAAGAAGCAACACAACGCAGTCGTGCGGTTACACAACCTACCGGCCGTGCCTTAAAAAAACACACTAAAACAACCAACATAAAGACCTTCGCTGAGGCACAGACAGTGTGTGCACCGGACTCACTCACCACACCACATCCCACACCAGGTGAATATACTCACACACATCACACCAGGTGAGTACACTCACACACATCACACCAGGTGAGTACACTCACACACATCACACCAGGTGAGTACACTCACACACAACACACCAGATGAGTACACTCACACACATCACACCAGGTGAGTACACTCACACACAGCACACCAGGTGAGTACACTCACACACAACACACCAGGTGAGCACACTCACACACAACACACCACGGAAGGAGTGCACACGGCATCCACTCCACACACACGGCATCCACCCAACACACACACAGTATGCACCCAACACACGCAGAATCCACCCAACACGCAAGCCGCATCCACCCAACACACAGCATCCACACTGATGGCTCCAGTAGGGAAGTCAGTCCAACACCCAGCATTGCTGGATAATTATAATTCAGATGAAACTGAGTTGAAGTTCAACTTGTCACGTTTGGTACATTGAACTCTACAAGAGCGTGGGGCGCGCAGACGCAGTGGCACTCACATCGCTGTCTTTAAGTAATTGTCATGCGATGCAGTGAGACACAACACGCTTTTGTTTACTGATAGTACCTGTCAAGAGAATAGCCTCCATTTAACAATTGCGGTTGATTTGGGAATCAAAAGAATGAATAGAAACACACGGTCTCTTGAAACTTATTTCCAGTCAAGTTAACACGATTCGAGTGGACGAGGCTTATGCACGGGCTCGGTAACCGGGCCCTGTGAAAACCGATGGTCATTAAAATTACAAAGACCACCCACAAAATTAGGAGACAGGTTAAAATTTAGGCAAGCTATTATACACAACCTTCCCTTCTGACCTCAAAGGCCACACTGACAGCGTTGCCAGAAGGTTTTCGTGAACGTAAAAGGTCAAAACGTAACAAATTAAACGAAAACGTAACAAATTTTAAAAATTACACAATAATGGCACCATTTTTATATTAATGTCCTTTTATACGTTTTTACAACGGCTCCTAAACTCATTATGCGCTCGTTGAACATATTTATTCTACATCATGCCAATTGTAGAATTTCTTGCAGTAGAACTTGTATAATATAATATTAACAGAACATTGATCAAGCATATGCAAATCGTTTTGTATTATTTCATTGTGAAATAATAGGGTAGGAAAGACGAAAAAGGCTATAGATGTTATATACATATACATCATATATAAAAACGTAAAAAATTTACGCGATTTTTGCTGATTTTTTTTGTTTGATTTACCAGTGGACGCGGGCTTTGCGAAGGAGTTTCCACATTGAAGGGGAAGAACGCTAATAACTGAAGAAATCTTGTAATATATATTGATCCTGATCCTTTCATATCCACAATGCAATGCTTACAATACATTTATACCCGTTCTATTGATAAGTCAATACTTAGCACAAGATAAACACTATTTCAGCTTCTTAGTATTGCCTCGTCTCCAATTAATTGCCCTATCAATGTCAGGAGTCAGGTGGGACACGAAATACATATATATATATATATATATATATATATATATATATATATATATATATATATATATATGCGTTTGATTTTATTGTGTCCAGAGATTGTTGGGAGGGCTTCTATTGAGTACAGTTAGTGTCAGCAAATAGACATTTCGATTACAAAAAAAGGTAATACAAGGCAGGTAATACATATCAACGGCAATTTGTTTTTTACTACAATATTTAGTAGAGAAACTGGACTTTAGAAACACACAGAAAAATAAGGCAATGAGAGTAGGTTCAGTATTAGTTTGAACAATAATGGATGATGAAGACCCTCACCGCTTGTTTCTTTCTATCATCATTCTAAAATTGTGCTGGTTCTTTTTCACTAATGCGATACGTGTCCTATAAAGTGACTTCCCCTCTTTCAGTGTTTAGTTGTTTATACTTTGTTTTTAATATATTATTGGGAAATTTCAACGGAAGGGGAATCATAGTGTGTATTTGCCCCATATCGATGTATTCTGGATCAATTGCCTGAAATGTATAATTTGACTAAAACTGATCTAAAACTGGCTTCATTAATAGTAAATACCAGTTAACACGTTGCCTGCGATTGCCTAGCTGGTGCAAATCTTTACTTTGTACACACAGTCACTAGAAAGCCTTGAAAAAATTATAGAACCTAACCTGAGCGACCCACCGGCGGGTCGTATCGCACTCAACGTGTTAAAGACCTTTATCCATAAGTACTATAGCTCTCAGTCAGATCTTAATTTCCCCGAAATCATCCAAAACTAATAAAATTTGTGCTGTCGCTTGTCGCTGCCCGAGCTACTCTCGAACGGCACAGTGGTGGGATGCAATATAACAAAACGCATTTCAAATAAATACTTTGTACATGCTTTTGATACGATTCCAGGAAATTCCATTGATCCAAATATCAATTACTACGTAAACTAACTTTGAATTTGAACTTTGACAAATTCGTAACAAAAGTAACGAAATAAAGATTTGTTTTCAAAATGTAACACTTTTGGTACGAACGTAACAATTCTGGCAACCTTGGAATCACACTGACAACTCTCGGTCTCGTAGCAGGCCGGGAATCAGGACACTGGTTCCCGGCCGGCTGAACCAGGATGGTGATTCTTCATGGCAACTGGGAATTGTAACGCTGACAAATTGCAAGCCTAACTCTCGTTCTCAGACGAGCAGTTGCAGGTAGAGCTGCATGGTGACATCAGCGAGAAGGCATTGTAAGGTAGATAGTTGACCCACCCACCTCCGCAGCTGCCTCTGCAGTATGAATGGAATCGCTGTCGTGTGGAAATCGAACTTCTGTGTGTGTCCAGTAACTTTGTGTGCGTAGGAAACCGAACGGAATATTGAACATCTGGTGCCGTGATTTTGTGTACAAAAACAGCAGTATATTTTGCTTGTACAATGTGCTAATTTATAGGAGTAATGTCAGGAAACTAGTAAACTAGCTAAAAATTCTAAAATGAGGCTGCAGAATTAAATACTTTCGCGTTGTAAATTTTAAGAGCATATTCAAAGTTTCAGCACCGACTTAGAAGTACCGTCAACGTATTCTAAGACATTACACAAGATTACGACTTCGTTAATTTCTTGTCGTCAACGCTGGTTCCCAAAATTTGAAATCGATGCAGAAATACATGCTGGAATCCACTACTTTAGAAGCACCAGACGCTCCAGTTTACAAGAAACAGATGTTTGTGCAAGCTCTGGTTCAACTTAAAAACTATCATTGTTTACCTTGTTGCTTGACCCTAATAAAACTGTTCATGTTGAAGCACTTTTATGACAGCATCATTGAAGGTTTTGATGTACGTCAAATTCTGAGCAGAAGGCCATAAAAGTGCTACCATCACGAGTGCTGCTTGCCAGTGTCACGAGTGATAACTTATAAGACTGATTCTATTACAGAGCACTTGATTCAAGTATCATGAATCAGTGAGGACATTAGCGGCAATAGGGTGCACCTAAGAGATAAGTTTATTTGCCAGTTAACAACTTTGAAATCGTTCTTCCGCTAAGCGGCGTTGATTATTAAATAATGCTTATACTTTAAGCATTAGATGCCAGGTAAAAACTTCGAAGCAATTCTGGACTGAACATCAGTAATCACTACACCGTGCTTACAACAACAGACAGTTCACTGAAATAGGAAGCAAATTTTATCAGCAATTTCTAAACTACCAGATTTCAGAAAGCTCAAAAATTTTGGACGAATATTTAGTCGTGAGTGCCTATTTTCCGTTGTTTTGCAAAGTTCTTCACGAAACATGAAATAATAGCGAGTTAATATCGCATGTGATAAATTGAGTGTACGTAAGTATTGTAGTTTTTGACGTATTCCCTGTCGAAGTGACGAAATCACGTTATGTTTAGGAATTTTGCCTAGAGCACAATGTTGGAATGGCAGTCGATTGTTACGGCATGCTGTAGCTACTACAAAGAATGACAAAAAAAATGAAATCAATTAATGGCTGTTGGAATTTGACGGTGAGGGACTCGCACATTAAAGTTATCATTGCACGCCAACGCAACGCAAATTAATGAACTATTCAAAATTTTGATCACGAAAAAATGTCCATTTTTTAGCTTAGTTTTTAAGAAACATAATTATGGACATACTTTTCAATAAATTTCACTTTGCCAACCTGCACACAAAAAGCAAATAAAGTATTCATTCGTCGTCCGCTTCTATTTATTTTTACGTATTCATACACCATATAACACAAAACTAAAACGCCGCTTGTCACATCGCACGCCGGTATGACTACGATATATAAAAATTATTTAATATTCTGAAACAAATTAGGACGGCAACAGGCCTAGGTTAGATCAAACTATTTTATTACAGGCACATCCTCTAAAGCAATTCGTTTAATTACATATCGACATTGAATTTATTTGCAAATTGTCCCATAAAATTTGCTCACTGAATATAGGTTACTATTTAAAATATTACTAATATAGAATAATAAAATTTTTCACGGAGTTTTAAGCGTACATCACTAATACATCACAGCAATTAGATTTTAAAACTGATCTTTTGACTAGTAATTGAGTGGCGTAAATACCGAACTACTTGATCCGCGAAGTAAGAAGGGCTTCTTTCAGAGCAGCCACTTGAATAAGAGTTGGTGAGGCATCACTCTCTAAGATGGACCAGATAGCTAAGTGACTTCGACTAATGTACTGCAGGTTCAAACTAAAGCAGTTATTGACAGCTCAAACTTGATAGCATCCGAACTAGCTGTATCCACGAAGAGTACAGTTCAAACAGTTCGTTTCACAGAGGTAATATCTTGTAACATTGGGACCTAGGATGAATATGAGCTTTTAACAACAAATATATGGCATAGAATTCCAATAAATGAAAATTTTATTTTTTTTACCTGGTAACTGAGTCTGCTGTCATCTATATTATATTTTTTTGCACAGTTATACATACAATTAACAGTTTCCTATTGATAGAGTTTTTCACTTCGTTGGCCTTATGCTTCGTCACATCAACATTTATTTTTTTTCCTTAAGAATAATACAAAGATAATCGAAATGAATAAATGTAGAGTTTCTCTAACCAGCCACAAGCAGAAATTATCCATTCATTTCAGGGACAGATATGCAAAGTAAAATAATTATTTCCACCCGTCAATTCCGTTGGAATGAATGCTCCAAACAGAATCGCGCAAAATTACTTGGTATATACAAGAAATGCAAGAACTTATGCGCCGCGTTAATCCGAAAATAGTATTTTGGTTGAAGATATAACGTTTAGGCAAGATTTGAACCCCAAATTAAGTTTCAACTATCCAACCATGTAATGTTCAAACTTATGCAAGTCCTACTCCCGTCACGGACACACGTAGCACACATCACACCCCGTGCACGCTCACCATGACCCACCCCTCATTACGCGTACACCCACTTGTGTCCACCTCTCATTACGCGTACACCCACTTGTGTTCACCCCTCATTACGCGTACACCCACTTGTGTCCACCCCTCATTACGCGTACACCCACTTGTGTCCACCCCTCCATTACGCGTACACCCACTTGTGTCCACCCCTCCATTATGCGTACACCCACTTGTGTCCACCCCTTATCTTACACATCCCCACCTTTACCTACACTTTCAAAACAAACCGAACAATTCAACGACTACCCGTTTCGAAATAGAATTATCAAAGTCAACGAATTTCATTAGTAAAATTGTCCATTGTCATAGTTTCACTTCAAAAAATTCTTTGGAATTACACTCCACATGAACATATTTTAGCGCCATCGCAGTGAAATTATCCGTCCCAAACGCCATCATAACAAATGAATTCTTTATCCTACTCTAATTCTTACGAAGAAAAAATAGGCTAGCAAATGAAATTAAAATTACGAGTACAAATAATGAATGAAAGCTCATGTGTGAAGGGAACCCATATGTAGTATTGTCACAATAACACCACTCAATTTTGTATGAAATGTTCAATGACAATACCTTACATTTTTTGCAAGCCTACATTAATTCAGGCAATATTTCCGTGACAGATACGTAATAAATCCTCGCTATTCGGGAAGTTTGTGTCTGATGGAACTTGCAACTCGGCAGACCGCAGATAGAGGCACTGCATCACTAACTCCTGTCTCCGGGCAGTCCTGGTAAACTCTAACGCAGAATGTATAAACCTATTCTACTGTTCAATGAAAACTAATGCATTAACAGTTAAGTAACTAGAACATTCAATGAATGTCGGTAACATTCGTTTACTACCCTTCTCTTGCACTACGTTGTTAATGAATTTTAACATACATATGAATTTTGATATAATTTTCAATTTGAGAACAATATTCATTTGAGTGCAAACGTACTAACCGCATGTTCTCCTGAGTGCCCGTCTACTGCACACGAGCCCTAACGCAATCAGGTCTGTCATCTCCTAGAGGCAAGTTACTGCTTGTTAAGCCACTTCCTTGCTCGACGACATGCAAAGAAGAAATGAAAAATCCAATTGAAAGTTTTCTTGAAAAGTGTCCAAGCTCATCCTCCTGACTAGATTGAGAAGTTTAGGAACGAAGTGAAGGGATTCTGTTGACCTGCAATATTATCAATTTCTCACGACGTTTCTATGGTTTACATTGTAAACCATACAACATGCTTTACAACGAACTTTACAACATGCGTGGCACAAAAAGTAATTGAGTCAATATAAGAATTCTTTAGAATGCTTAACTATTTCATAAATGTAACGGTTCTTCAAGTCATTAAAAATTGTGAATAAGGTATTTAACATGGATTACGCAGAATCTGTTGAAAACACGTTGGTGAATCAGAAACGGAGAAGAATTAGTGTCAGCAGCTTGTGAAACAGAAAATTACAGGAAGCAACATGTACACAACTAGTGAACAACTAAGCAATAATTTGTTTCATTAGGAAGGAAGTAACTAACGCACGACAGTCGTAAATATTTCTTGCTGCTTTGTGGAGTTCAAAGGCTGTAATGAATACCTGGCAAATGCTTTCATGCGGAGCAGAAAGGGAAATTCAAGAGAAATGACCGAAAAATGTGAGTTCATTTTGAAGACGAAGTCGTGATCAATGGTCTAAAACTGGAGCCCAGCGTCTAACAGTTACGAGTCAGGATCGGGTTTTAGGTAGATTTTAACTTTCTAAAAACTCAAGTCACTAAAGAAATAAACGATTGAGAAAAATAAAATCGAGCACTTTTATAAATTATCATAGACATAAGTTCGGTACATCAGAACTAAAAGTGCTTTTAGTTTTATAATTTATCGCATGCATAAAGTTTCAATTAATGGTTTCAAACACGAATAAGTTTTTCGCCTATATGAAAAATAAGAAATGCAGTTCAGTTTTCGGACACGAATACCGAAAACAACGAAATGTTATGTAAATTTTTACTGACATTTGGCCAGACCGGAAGTTATATAATAAGGTCGTTAATATTATATACTGGAATTAGAACGGTATGAGGTTTCAAAACAGCATAGCGACATCAGAAGAAAACCAACAAAGCAGTAGAGTTGATTAATGGAGTCAGATGCAACATTTGAGCGACAGAGCTACTAGTAAACACGAGTGGTACTTGTCTAACGGTGTTATAATAACTAGGATACTTAAATCTGCCACAGAAAACGACTCTATGGCACTTTTAAATGTATTTTCAGGGGTAGATTTCAGCAGCAACAAAAGGACCATTTGTACACACTCAGAACGATGACACTGGACTGTCATGAGTAGTATACAGATTACCAGTGTCCAAAGATTCATGTACATGTCTACGCACTGAAAAACGCTTTTCATTTGGGCCAAACATTGGTTCGGCTGTGAGAACAACCTATTTCTAGCTGTACTTAACTATTTGGTGATAATGGATTGAAATGTACTACAAAAACCTTGTTACCTATGTTAAGGATCTTTTTTGGCAACTGTCAATATTACTGTAAGGTTGAGTACATAATTAGTCATTCATGTGGCATATAACGGTGTTTATGAGTATTATTTATCAAAACTTCAAGCTCAGTAACATAGCAGACTTAATCAAGTGCTTGATTAAGATCTGCTGAAATTTGATTGCGCTCGTAGCCGTACCAATATTTAAACACAGTGCTAAATAATCTCTGGGCGAAAGAAGATTTCTTGTCCATGAATTTTTAAGGGATAAAGAAGCTGAGTGACACAAGAAAAAAGCTTAGCTTGGTTTCTGTGCAATAAAAGAAAAAACGATGAACCACCTCGTAGGGGAAGGAATTTTTAGATATCAATTAGAAGATGACGATGAGAGCTGTACTCTTAGGATGAGACCGAGTGACAGCAGTATTTCAAGCCGAATAACCTAGTGAAATAATTCGTAAAGGAAGATTGAGAAAAAAGTGTGTGGAAATGCTCACATAAAATAAAATTAAAATAACAGGAAATTCAGGATTGAAAATTTTCAGTTTTCCGTTTGTTAATAACTGGGATGATTTATGATTTTATGTCCCTTCCGACGAAGCCTGCCCGAATAATCTACAAAAATATAGCACTACTGGGAAGCCATTGAAGAGTTGGAGGTCTTTCATAACTCAGCAGTTCATGACACATCTCTAATAATGGTATCACGCTAGAAATGGAAGACCATCGTCGGAAGGAAAAATGACCTGTCAAATGAGCAAGTGGTTGCAGATTTTGAAAAGCTGTTGATTATTCTCTCAAATGCAGCGGAGGAATACATCAATTTACAAGGGAAAGGTCCTTTTGCAGCTAAGTTGTCTTTCAAACTTTCTTATAAAGTCTTTGAAAAATTGCGCTGGATGATTGCTAAAATTTTACTTGCATCAGATTTTAAGCGTTTCCGCTACATAAACCAAAAAAGGTATGCATGATCCTAAGACATAGAAAAAATAACCATCTAATTTACATCCTCATACTTGATGGAACTAATCCTCATTCCTCCCGTTCTCGAGTTCAATATCTCCGTTAAATTATAACAGGAGTTAATGCTCCTCATTGACGTCTGAAGCTTTACATTTCTTATTTAATAACACATTCATTCAATGGCCAGTTCAACGATTTAGCGTCGTTACAATTTTTATGAATGTGTGCGCACTTTGTTTTGCATTCCCTGTCCAATTGCACGAAACTTAATGAAAATACTCCCGCATAATACAAACTACAGAGTATATGGAAATAATTTTAAACTATGATCGTAGACGCGATGTTCTCTATAGTAAGACGTGTTGGTTGGGATCTGTGAACTTCAGAACGTAAGTAAAAATGATTCCAATAACTTGTGAAACTAGAATTTGAATGCTATTAGTGAAAACTATACAATCATTTAATTTGATTTCCGTTTATGAGGAGCAGGAAGAAAAGGATTTTTTTATACTGTATAAACAGCTCAGAGGACAGTGGCTGTCAATCAAAAACATTACGTAGTGACCGAACCACAACCTTCGTTTCTCCAACTCGCCGGGTCTGAAATCCATATTTCATTTGTTCCCAGTAAGAATCGCATCTAACATCCCACGTTAAGAAGATACATTGCCGACACCTCTCTCTCAGAAGTAGGTGTGATGATCTGATTAGAAGTAAAGAGAGATTGAGAGCTAAATTTTTATACAATCCAGTCGATTATCCAATCACTTATCTTAAGCCCAGCCATTTAACCGATTAGTTTGCTTGCTGATAGTCACGACTTTCTGAAATAATTGTTGAAGTAATTCACGGTAAAAAAATTGTACATTCATTTGTTCTGTATTTAACTGATAAACAAATGTTTACATGCAGTGCTAAGGCGAGTTCCACAGTAACTCCGCTGAGCTTTTCAAAATTGCACGCAAAAATTCAATGACAAGATCAGCATAGAATTTTTTCATAATAAACACTACTCCTCCGGACAGAACGCCTAATTCAGCCTTTGAAATATAAGGAGTACTGAAAAGAAAATGAGACGCTTGTTTTGCTCCGTGTGAGCCGTTCCAGAGCACGTACAGCCCACACCTCTAGCTCCCCCAGCCCCGCACTCTCCCACCGCCGCGCTGACAGTTCACCGAGCCACCCATCTCACTCACCAGCCTGGACTCTCACGGTAGTAACAAGACGATAAGAGACTTGTAGAGCAGTTAAAATTACAGCAACTCTGCCAGACGCAGCTGCGCCTTAATAAGACAGTAGGGACAACTACACGCAGCAGCGTCGTATGTGGGCTTGCCTCTTCAGCCAAGCTGAATTATAGTGGGCGAATATGGAGCACTTGTTTTAATATTATGTTTGTACACTAAATCTCACGTGTAGAGAATTATCTCGAGAGATCAGGTTGCAGTCGAGGTGAGAGTCACGCTCGCTCTCGTGCATGGAACAACCACCCTCGCAAAAGAATCAAAACAAAAAAAATTCTCTTATTTTGGGAACACTGCTAATTCTTTTCACTTATAATTTGATTTTTGACTCTAGTGTGAAAAATGCTTATTATTATACGAGCAAGTGAATAAGATAAATGATCAAAATGACGAGTTAGCTAATGTTTTCTAGAAATAAAGGAAAGAGACATGAAGAGTGCAAAAAAACAGCTACGTAACTAACCAGAGGTATGTAAATATATTCAAAATAAATTCAGGCAAGTCTGTGAAACAGCGGTCCTCAGTTAGCCTCATTACGCTCAAGAATTTAATTAATTACTAGAATTTACTTCTTTGCCATAGCTGAAATATTGTGCTAAATATTTACAAGATAAATTTCAGTTATTAGTTCAATGTACCCCAGATATTTTGATATAATGCAGTATTTATATATCTGCTTGAAAGACAAACTAGAGAAGGCTCCTATTCTGAAGATGAGGCACACAAAAAGGTCGTAGTCGTTTCATGCAGAAGAATTTAAGTTGTGTTCATTTCCGCTGGTGTCGTCATCAAATATTTACTAAATAGAAAAACACATTTCTGACCACGATACATAAAAGAACAGAAGTAAGATAAATCAAATTTACTTTCACAGTGATCCAGTGAAGGGGAGTAAAATGTATTTTAAGAACTTGACTGCTTCCAAAAGAAGTCAAAGATTCATAAACGCAGTTAAATACGAGAGAAATTAAATGTTTAATAGACTGACGGGGAAAGCGCAGTCCTAAATGTATTCACTCTGATGCAGCAAACCTGTAATTGGTAGCTCGCTAGAAAGGCGCGCGTTCCACTGCATTGTAAGCACAACACAACTGGCGATCAAGTCAGTAATCGTAGGACGTGGAATCCACACACCGCCCGAACAGACACGTTATCTAGTAGTTGTGATGCGTGTTGTCTGCTCTGCACACACACACACACACACACGTGCCAGACAACTGATCCCGAGCGTGTCGTCAAGTGGCGATTCCTTGTATGATCCAGTTTGTAATCGAGCTCAAATACGTAGTTTGCTCCGTCAATGCCTTACCGTTCCTCTTAAAACCTCATAAACTTGAAATTTGTCCACATTTCGATATTGTCTTACAAAGGTTGCTGGTCCCACGCAGTAACAAATTTTCTATTAACCTTCACGTATTCCTTCGACAGAACGAAGGATTTAAAAAGGTAATGATATGAACTTGAAAAAGACTGGACTGTTAAGGTTATTGAGCATTTGTCTACCCTGTAATTAGGCTGAGGTTATTGAAGAGTCCCCTTAGACTCGCTTACCTTCCTGTGACCTGTATTCTTAGTATGTATGTACATACATGCGGATACGAACAGGTTTATATATCTTTGAATACATTCAAATCGCATTCCCAGATCCTCGATCACATCCTGAACACAATCAAAATGCAGCGTGTACTCACCATCAAATGGGTCGTGCTGGGGAGGTTGAGTCATCTTACATTCTTGCACATTGCTTTAGAAATGCATCCAAATGCCAACGGCCAACATCTCTACGCATATTCCACCTTCATCTCTTGATTGTTACTTCACATCCTAAACTCAAGTAAAATTGAGAAGGTACTCACCCTGAAATGAGGCGTGCTGAGGAGATCCCTGAGCTCGTCGACCTCACTGTAGGCGGCGTCCTCGTATTCCATGAGCAGCTCAGCAACATCACGTGCCACCAGGACCACGTCCTGCTTGTTGGCTGTCACTCCCACGCTGTGGATTCGGTCATACAGCTGCCAGAAACAATGAAAATTCATCAATTTATCTTCCGTATAAACTTTAAATTATTATGGAAGATAACCTAAGCTGTACAACTATTATCTAAGAGCTGAAAGTTGTAAATGGACCTTACGATTGAGCTCGCGATATATTTTACAGGGTGCAGCAATATAACTTCCTTTTTCTAAAGCGTTTTGCATTGAAAAAAAGAAGTTATGTTGCCGGAAGTAATTGAAAAAAGATTGAAAAACGAAAGAAATTGTATGCGATTACTTTTGACCAGTTTTTTCTCTGTCATCTTGTATTTTTACTATTTTTATACTTAAAAAAGTGTATGCATAATACATACATAAAAAGTGAGGGGTATATGCAGCTATCTACATATTTTAACGTACCTGTCTGGTTTTGACCTGTATATCTGGATACACGAAAAAGAATTTGCACATGTATTTACGCATGTACATATATACAGTACGTTCCGAGTAAAGCAGCAAAATTGTCAAATCCTGTTGAGCACTAAAAACGGAAGGCTTTCTAATTTACCAAGTTTTCATGTTTGAAGTTGAAACTTCACTGATATCAGTTGCCGTGAGGATCAGTGATGCACCAGTAATTCAGCTGGAAAAAAAGCTAACACATTCTTCTGGGTATTTTTAAATTGAAGAAATAAAAGTACCGTGAAAGGGAAAACTAAATTGCTCGTTTCCTAAAATAATTTGCTGATTTCTAAAGCCCCTGGAGTAATTGACTCGCCAATTTCCAGATGTTCAAATAAGACACTAAGCATTACTGACACCGTTTATTGTGGGAATCAGTTACATACCCTTAGAGTAATTTAGCCGGGAAGATAACAGGTTAAAATCATTTTGTGTGCGCCTCACTACTCTGTCCGAACTGAGCAATGGCCAGAGAAAGAAAGATAATACGGATCTTTAGTAACATTCCCGACGTTCATCCTCTGGTGTCCATCTTCAAATTTCATACAACAACTGGTAAATAAGGCTGAAAAAGAGAGGAGTGAAGGGGAAAACTGGAGAAGGTCACAACCACAAGGGGAGTCATCACTTTATCCTGTACTGAAAAGATTAGTGAAAAGAGATCCAACTCATCCATAAAATTCTCATCTAGAGTGAGAAGTTCCAGCTATGGAAGGCTAATGAGCACTGGAAGAAGACTTGAAAAATGAAATCGTGAGACCTTGGAGACACCTCGTTCTTCCAAGACAGAATCTTTGGTGGTTGGTACACATGAAAACTGTAAACAAGCATTATCCTGAAGCAAACTTTCACACACCCGAGAAGAGTTTTGCCCAGTCTTTACAGGCAAACATGCAACAGCCACATTTTGGTTGCAGAACCTAACAAGAAAAATGAAAATGAAATTTTCAAGAGAAAAAATCCTATCCCAGTAATACTTTTCACCTCCGTGGCCTCTGAGGCCCAGAAGTCATGGTCGTGTTTAAGAAGGATGAAAGACTAACGTTATGTTCAAGTTTTGTAAGATATTAAGACCAGGAGCCTTCCTGAATATTCTATGGCACGAGACGACCAACACTCCAACAAAATCAATAACGCTTATAGGCTTAAATTTCGGCACGAACGAGTCCTCTGTAACACCAGTACAGTAATATGAAAAAAACAGTGGCAGTGATCAGTTTATGAACGGATTTAGGAAAAGCAAGCTTGATTCCCTAGATCGTCTTATTTGAACCCGTGCAAGTACAACATCCGGAATGACATGTTGTTCAGGAAAGATTGTGAAAAATTTCACAGAAACTCGACATAACTTTATCGATTGGGTATGGGTAGAGATAAATGAATAATTAATTGAAAAAGCTAGTGGTGCGTTCACGAAGAGAGTTGCATAAGCTTAAACGATGTGAAACCTTTGAAGCGTAGCAATTAGAACTTTCACGAAAGTTATCAATATAAATGTAAAATGAATACTTGTGCTTCTATCCTACTATATTCCAATCCTTCTTGAGCCTCCAATCATGAGCTATGTATAAATAATGATGAGAATGTAATTATATAATAGTTTATGGGTGTGCTTCTATGTGGGTACAGGCGTGCTAGTGCGTGTGAATATAATAAAATAAAGTGAACTGATCAAACCAGATGTCATATACCTTGCCTATGTAAGCCTCATTATCTTCTTCCCATTGAAAGAAAGAGAATTAAATGTCATATATAATAGAATAAGCAACTATAAGAACAAATTGAACCTATTTCTACTCTACTGCATAAAATACTAACAGATTATTATACTGCAAGAAATATTAGCGGATAAAATATGTGCGTTAAATTTGTTTCAAAAGAATAATAATTTTAAGAGATTGGCCATGATGCTTCTCGCATAACTCAAGCATGAAGTGCACTGATATCTACTGGAGATCAGCTCTACAAACTCACTAACGCCAGCGATTGACTTTCTTGAACAAGTAAAAAATCATCTGGGATATGGACCAATATATAAAATAAGTGAATTACTTCAATGTTTAATAGTTTCTTAAGAGCAAGTTTACCCATCAAACTTTGGAAAGCGTACACTACTGACGCAGCAACAGGAACAATTTTGATGCAGGTCGAATACCTGCTTCTAGTTACCCGATCACATGTAAATTTTTGTAGGTTTTAGTAAATTCTCATGAATTATATAACTAGGCCATGATTAAGAGATTAGTTAATTCAATAGAAGAAACTAATTGTACCCACAAGCAAGAAGCCAGGGAAGCTTGCATTCGTGCAAGTCAGTTTTAGAGCAGCACAGGTCAGACAATATAATGAAGGTTAGGTGAAACAGAATTCGTCCTCGCACTTCAAAATATGCCATAAAGAAACTATTAACTCAACGCACAGTAACAGTCAAATGCAACTAGAATCAGAAAGCAAACCTCATGAATTATCTAAGAGACGTAACTACTCTGCAATTGCAAATGTATTTAAGACCGCACAAAGTAAGACTGCATAGAGTGCACCACATCAAAGGGTAAAGAACTTTTATTCATAAGCTGTAAAGCTGTAGTTTCCAACCTTTACCGGGTCTGGTGACCTATGACGACTTGTTTTGGAACAAATAATCGATCCATGCTCCCATTCCTTCAAATAACTATGTGTTCCTTTGTACTTTGAGAACTCCTTTATAATGGAACGCTATTCCGTAAAACACAAACATACAAATGTATGTATGAGATGAATTCATAAATAATTGAAAACCGGAGGCACGACTTCGTTTGGGGTTGCGACCCACAGGTTGGGAAACACTGCTCAAGAGTCTGCTTAACACGTTGCCTCCGATTGCCTGGCCGGTGTAAATCTTCACTTTGTACGCATAGTCACTAGAAGGATCTGAAAAAATTACAGAACCTAACCTAAGTAGTCCACATACGTACCACTTCGGAGTCAACGTGTTAAGGAGCAGAATATACAAGTGCTCGCTTCTAAAAGTCATTTTGCGAAGCGCCATCGCTTTTAATAGTGAAATTGATAACAATCTTTACTCTGCCAGTATTCAATAATTGGGTAAGCCGGTAATTATTCGGTAAACGGCAATCATTAATTAAAATGTGTCCTCACAATTATATGAATGACGATAATATGGATAGTTTTTCGTTTGTAAACTAAATAATTTCCAGGAAATGTTTTAGCGCACTGATATAGACATCAAGTAGCTTTTCACATATGAAAATTCTGGTTCTTCTCTCCCCTTGGAACGCAGTCACCGCCGAGGATGACACTTCTTGGAGTGAGCTCATTAGCATGATAAAAAAAATTCGCCTCTACCTGAAGGAATTGAGGTCGCTGTCGCTTGCAATGAAGAACTCTACTGCCCACAAAACTAACACCGAGGTACACACTGTTGCATGTGAAAAACACTAAAAGAATAGAATATTGTATGTATGCCAACTTTAAATGAAGCAAGACTGATCGAAACGCCAGCGTATCGTTTGCTGTCAGCCCCGTCGTTCCTTGAAAGAAAAGACCAAGTGCAAGTTAGGCCCACACATTGGGTGGGACGACAGGTGAAATTTCGTCCATCTGGAAGTCTTGATGCGATCATGGAGCAACAAAGTTTGAGTTTGAATGGATTAGCTTCCTTCGAGAAAGTCGTATACATGAAGAAAACAGGTAAAGGAAGGGAAAATATGCATGAAAAAAATAGGTATAGGGAGGTTTATCTGTCAATTTCTTAGTAACTCCTAAGACACAGTAAGATTACTTGTCAGTGGTGAAAAATAGTACACAACTGATTAATGGGTTCTCTATAGTGTTCATTTATAAAAGCTTAGTTAAACATCAATGCTTTTCAAGTAGATAATTTGTTATACTCATCATTCTATTTCAACATAGGGAAAGTTATGAAAATTTTTTCTAATCCAAGCATTGTGTAATCCGAAAATCGGACGGAATACTACCGATACTACTTGGTCATAGTTCAAAAACATACCTGCTTAATAATGAGCTAGAAGGGCAAGCCTAAACACTCACCTGGTATTTAATCATTCGAGGACTTCACTCGACACAGCACAATAAAAATTTGAATTAAATGACCAATCCGAACAGCATTAATTGCAACAGGAACTACAAAACCACGCACGGGATTCCAGCTCCAGAACACACCACCAGATTTCATTCACAACAAACATTGTGCATGCCATTCTAATACTCTCAAATTCACATTGTTACCATAATAGCGGGAAACCCTCTAAACATACACCATACTGCAAACTACTAAAGTGTGTGCAAATATAGATAATTATGATGCAAATACATCACAAATTATCGTGTTCAAGTGTATCTACATATATAATAGACAGTGTATCTCCATCTCACTCGCTCATTATCTCTCTATCTCTGTATCTATCTACCTCTATCTCTCTCTATCTATTTATCTGTGTATGTCCGTCCAATTACTTCCTATCTATTACTAAAGAAAAATAATTTAACTGAAATCAGAACGAGCATGCATGTACTAGACAGTTCTCGTGGAAATTCCATAATTTAGATTTAACTAATTTGAAATTATTATAAAGATGAATGTATTAAAAACTTACAACGAATTTATGTGTTTTAAAGGAATCTGTTTTATTAATTTCATTCAGAACTTTCTTTCTGACTCTTATCTACTGATAACATGGCCTAGATAGTACCCGTTGAAATTCCTTGATTTAAAAGTAATAAAATTAAGGATCTATGAAATAAATGGATTTTTCAGTTTTGACCGTAAATATTTTTTATCAATACTTTCATTCTGTATCTTATCTACCGATAACATGGCTGTGTAAAAATAAAAACTAATAACAGAAACAATTGAGTGTTTTGTAGCGATCTGGCACCTTTGAAATCCACAATACAATACGTATAATACATAAATACCCCTTCTGATTTCAGTTAAATAATTTTTCTTTAGTAACAGATAAGAAGTAATGGGACGGACACGCACCGAGAGATAGAGAGAGAGAGAGAGATGGAGATATACGTACTCTTTACTATACAGGGTGTCCACAAAAATGTATCCACTGACCGATATATGTATATATGATACCGGAACAATACAGCAGTTTAATTTTGATTTATTTCTTTAGCTTCTATACCTTTAAAATGCAGCTTAATAAAGATCAGTGGGTTTTCATTATGAACTCCTAAAGTAAGTCAGTGGATACATTTTTTTGTGGATATCCTGTACAGGGTGTCCCAGAATTACCTGACCCCTTTCATATACGTATATATATATATATACATATATATAATAGACAATGTATCTCCATTTCTCTCTCTATCTGTGTGTGTCCGTCCAATTACTTCCTATCTATACGTAACTGGAGAAAAATTATTGAATTGAAATCAGAACGGGTATGCATGTATTACAAGCATGGTATTGTGGATACCAAAGGCTCCAGATCACTCTAAAATACTAAATTTTTTCCGTTTTTAGCTTTCTTTTCTTACACGGCCATATTATTTATAGATACAATTCAAAATATAAGTTCCGTATATATTCATGAAAAATATTCAGATTTTGATAGTATAGTTAAAAAAACATATTTTATTTCATAGATCCTTCATTTTATCACTTTTAAACCAAGGAATTTCAACGGGTACCATCTGGGCCATATTATCGGTAGATAAGATACGGAATGGAAGTTCTGTATATATTAATGAAGAGTATTAATTTAAAACAGAATAGTTCATCGTAAATCTCTAATACATTCATCTTTATAATAATTTCAAATTGGTCTAACCTAAATCGTGCACTTTTCACAGGAACTGTCTAGTTTACTAATAAAAGGAAAACTAAGAATACTAGGTTGTTAAAACTGATTTCAATTGAAAGGAAAACGTTTTTATGGTTAATTAACCAAGTATCATAAATACACATCAACTGGATAACTAAATTTCTTGTTCGATTTCAAAGCCTTGCTTTTTCATCATATCTCGATAGAGAAAAGAAAAAAGAATAATAATTCTCCAAGTGTACATGAGGTAATTCTCAGTAACAGAAGTGTAGCGTGATCACCGAATCCAGTTTCAAACAAGAACAAGTCTTTCTAAAAACACAATTAAATTTCGTATTTCGAAAATATTGAAAAATTATCAGCAGTATCTGTAGAGACACAGTCAATTACAACTTCAGTACATAGGTATTTTAATCTTCCAGATCATGATCTATTATTAGTAATACCAGTCTCTGTGAATTTACTCTGAGAAGGCAGAAACCACTTTTGTATTGACTTTCAAGTGTAAGGAATTAATAGCCTCAACAATGTATAATTTATCATTAACTTCGAACCAGTTCCTAGTGAAAACATTCCCCTTTCTCTCAACTTACCTCATATTTTATAAATGAACTTAATTGAAAATGAAACGTTTTTTTTTCATTTCTGGCCAAATTATCATGACGGACAATGGTTACAGAGACATAGCTACTTGGTTTGTTTACTGTTTGTAGACAAGTTCGACACATGGAAGCTTTGAGAAATCAAATATAACTCGATATGCATCAATATTTTTACCCTTCTGAATCATTTATTTGCGTGGTCATTATATTTTTAAAATTTTATTACACTAATGCTTCGCTTGTTTTAGGTAAAAATTTGAAAACGATTTTGTTCATGAATTATCCTACCACGAATAAAATTTGCAGATAACGATTAGTGAATCAAAATGATAAAAAACCCAGAAGCTACACAAAAACTTATTCATGTAGAATACAAGTTATCTACTCCCAGAGGGTAATTGATATATGCAATTGAATCAATGATGTACTGTGTGTTAAGCTCACTTTATATGTAGATTACTCCCACTAGATTTAAGAAACAAGTATCGTGTTAAACGAACAATAATTTTACACATAAAATTATGTCTTTTCACATTAGTTCTGACTCAAATATTTTTTCAACTTGAAATTACAAAATGCATGAAAATAACGCAATGATGAGCAAAGGTAAATTAGTTTATGCTCAAATAATTAGTTTTTTAGAAAGAAAATTATTTACTACAGAAAAAACGAGCGTTTTAGGGAATAACTTCTTCATTCTGCTCCTCATGGAAAAGATTTCGAGTTCGGATAAACAACAACGAAAGTACTTTATTCACGGAAAGTTGATCAAATATTAATGGTTTCAATACAAATTTAGTTTCCAAATATTTTGTGGAAAAAATACAGGTTAGAATAATCCTATAATAATTATTTAATACATTTTAAAATCGTAGGAAGTAACTGTCAAACGTCGAAAAAGAAAACGTGTAAGAAAATATAATATAACTAATATTGACGTAGGAGTGTGTAAGAATTACACACAAAAATTTATATTTTAGAGAGACAATATATTTCGTCTCATTTGATATGTGAATTTGAATCTTAGATTTCATATATTTTTGTGATGGCTTACGTCTTAGTATTCATAACTGAGGATCATCATAATTCAGGAGTATTGTGCTAAAATTGCACATCATCGAAATGAAAAATAATTGTAATAAGTTTACATTAACAAACAGTAGAATTCTTATCATATTTATACACCATATGAAGAATAACATACGGCTTCCTGTCTATGACTAACCTACAGCATGGTTATGAGTGTCATTTAAGACTGTACCATTTAAAACTGATTCATTTAAGTTTCATTTCAAACTGCGTCATTAAAAACTGTACCATTTAAAACTGATTCATTTAAGGTTCATTTAAAACTGTCATTTAAGACTGTACCATTTATAACTGATTCATTTAAGGTACATTTGAAACTGTGTCATTTAAGACTGTACCATTTAAAACTGAAAAGAGCATCCACCTCTCTCCTCAAATGTATGTCATCTCCACTCCTTTGGAAAAAGTTATTCTGTATTTTGACGAGGGAAGATAGAGCAACAGAATCAGAAATTTTAAAAATTTAGCCTATATGAGCAGAATCTATCGACTGAGGATCTCGCAAAAGCCTAATGATTGATTCACTTTTATCGAAATCATTTATGCACTCATCAGCAACAGAGCTGCTGCTCATATTCTTACGATTAGAAAATCTGATACCTTGTGCATCATTTTAATTTCTAGTGGTGAAATTAGCTTTCAAAATCTGTGATCTTGACCATTGTCATAAAAAATACTCATGATTAAAATATTTTGCTTGTAAACTGAGTATCCGCCTCTCCTTAAGCTGCCTCAACTTTCTTCCGATGCTATTTTCATGCATACATGCATACTGTAAATGGCAAGCACGAGATGCATATAACTCGCAGTGGTTAATTCCCTGTACATCTCTCTACTATCCTTAGCCTCCTGATGACACACATATATATTAATGATCTACCATTATTTAAAGGTGATTTTTGTTTCATCCTACTTTTAATAAATAATTTAGAGGATTAATTCAAAATTCTACTCTTTCACAAGGAAGCATCTAATGGGGTTCAATATATATTGCATTTATTTATGTAAAGATCAACATGACAATTAACTGTTTAAAATGTCTGTTCTATTTTTCACGCTAAAAATTAGCACGCTTCTATAAAATTCAGTATTTTATTGCAATCTGAAGCTTAAACTTGTCAGCTGGTTGTGAGACTGATCTGAATGTTACCTGAGATCTGATTGTAATTCTCTGATCAGAAATGGCTCTGCTACTCAACATGTAATCGCTGAGGAAAGTTAACGCACTAGCTTTTCTCGTTGAAGGTTCATTCCCCCAACGTAGTTCTACGGAAGATTGTCGCAAATTGTAATCAAAGCAAAAATAAAATTTTATTTTAAATATAATATACAACTTCGACACTTTCTAAGTTAATGGAACAGTTCAGCAGCGATGTAAGGCTAAACTACAATCAGAACTGCATCATTAAATAGAAACGTCAAAATTGTTGGATAAGATGTACACCGTGAGATTATTTTCCCTCAAATTTATCATAAAAGAGAGTATCGGTAAAAAATTCAGCGTTAATACATAAATTAAGACCAAGACACTAGGGTACAAGGAAAGTGCAGGAGGCGAATTTTTTCCTGTCACAATCGACAGACTACGGCACGCGTGACAAAACCTGGAATGAGAGTTCACGCAAGCCAACCTGGGGCTTTTTTCCTGTGCGAATCCTGCGTAAGAAATGTGTGGCAAGGTTCGAGGCAGGAGCTTCTGTCCTCCTCGAGTTCTTGCAACACTTGAGAGACCCTCGAGTTCGTGGTGGTGCTGCCGAGCACGGACGCTGAGGCGATTGCTGGGGCTGAGCCAATAAAGGCTTGAAGACAACATCATTCTTTCTTGCCGAAACTTTATCTACGAATGTGAATGTTATCCAGTCTCTGAATAGTTGATACTGTGCCCTCACCATGGTGACCACGCTAGCAAAACAAATAAAAAATTTCGAATGTTTTTGGTTGTATACGACTAAATGAATGACTAATTTTTTAACGATGCACATAATTTCTACTCCATTAAAAACAAACTATCGACAGTGGTCTCTAGCAGGTAAAAATACAGTTATTGTCACGAAACGCTCGCTCTGCTCCAACTCTCCAAAGCCAACAGTAAAGGTGCAGCAACTACGAACGTTGAAAATGATATCATCAGTTGTTTTCAGATAAAATAGATTATGCGCAATGTATATGCATGCATACAATACGTATACATGTATGACTTGCTTGGCACGTTAATGCAAAAATTTTACACTAGTTCACTGAGCTCCAAAATCATGGAAACTCTTATTTTTCAATATTCAATTAATTCTTGTTGAAAATGAGCTCACTTCAAGTACTCGGAACACTGAGTGTCAAATTAACGCAGCGCGAGGTCCATATGCTCGTATATAAAAATAACAGCCCGCTTATATACATATTGTAACAAGATACAGTGTTATGCTCTTGTTACTGTGCTAAGTGCTATTCCTAATTTATTTCCGATGAAGGAAGCTGCACATTAGAACTTAGAATAATAATGGTTCGAGGGCCCAGATGTGGGCGCAATGTTTCAAAATGTCACGCTCAATTGGTAATGCTGCAGTCGATAAAGTCGAAACCACAACTATCTTAGAGATAGAAAATATGAGCTAAAATATGCCAGAACGAAAATATTCGTGTAAACACAGGAACTGTCTTGAGGCAGATACAAGGGAAAACATTCAGGTCAATCAAACTTAAGAAAAGAATTTGCATCTGACTTGACTGCAGTAGTCACCTGACCAGCCCGCGTCTCCAGTGCGGCTGGGCTGTCTTCCAGACTCACTCATGGAACTGGACAAGCGCCCTCTAAATTTTAAGTACATACATAACAATCATAACTTCAGCAAAAATGTGTTTTGAAGAGCAGATCGAGTGCTTAACGAACATCAGTCGGGAACATTGTTGTTATGTTAATCGCTCCTGCTAGAAAATCTGATGTGTCCATTTTTTCGACTTTTCTGCTCCCTTTCAATGGATTATTTATTATTCCATGAAAATTTCAAAATTTCAATTCATTTCAATAACATTCGCTTAATTTTTTTACTTCTTGTTTTTGCTTTCTTTCCCTGTATTGCAAGCAAATAATTAGAGAACATAGAGTTAAAAAAATATAAAATAAGAATTTTTCACCGAGGAAGAAATACTGTATTTAACTTTACTGCTGCACAGTACCTCCACCTGAAAAATAATGATGTTAGCGCAAACTTTCAGTCTTGTGTTTCACGCACACAGAGCACGGGTTTCAATGTCAGTGCTTGAGGGCAGTACAGCATCCCAGCAGGTAATGCTGGGGCGAGCGCTAGAGAAATGTTCCGAAGATATTTTTTGGTAGCAAGCCGCCAAGTGTTGGAGCATCATTACGAACAGTTGAAGGCAGGGATAAAGATTATGGTCAATAATGGAGAGCAAAAAATACTGGAGAAATTAAAACCACAACTTTAGTAGAATAAAATGAAATTAAACACAATTTTAGCTAGCAATTCAGATGCTTCCAAGTTTGTATTAAAAGCAGAGTCAACATATAAATATTCTCTCCAATTTGAAAAAGATGTTTGCTAATTAGTGAAATCATGCTTCTATTTTTATTACTTCTTGCAGAAATATTGGATAGCATCTTTGTTGAAAGCATGATACGTAAAGCTCTGACGAAATAGAGTGGTAATTATTTTACAGACAATTTAATTACACTATGAACAGTATTAAGGGTTATCATAAAATTTATAGAGATAGCAATGCCGAATTTGTCAGCTGTTTGTCAACAAGTGCTGCGACATGATTTCAAACATCGTAAGGAATGGTTGTCTGGTTCTTTATGTTCTTCCTGACCCAATGCAAGCGATATTATTTCTTCTTCACAGCGCAATTGAGATTTTAATCGCAATGGTGCAGGTCCTCCATTAGTTGACGGTGTGAAATGGGTTTAGTATTTTTTCTTTATTTAGTTGTTTGAAGTCACTGGACTTGCGGCGTGAAACTCAGCATTATCTAACAATTTTTTCTCCGTTACATTTTATTTTACTTGATTACATATTTAATTGGTACTATAATTGATCGGGCAGAGACAAAGTTAATCCATTTTTCATGGTTGGTATTTATTCTGTAGGCTTTTTGAAAAAATCACGATGGGTCCGACATAGAACACAAATTCTGAAGCATATAGCCTGACGCAGGACTGGCTGAGCTTCTTATGGCTCGCCTGAGCTTATTTATGGGTCTATACTCTACATCATTGGCAGCTCTCCACGACCGATCCAGGCTTCATCTGATCTACAGCGAAGCAAACTAGGCGGTAACTTACTGACTCTTTACTCCAGACAGCGGCTGTTATGTGTCACTGAAATAGGAAGAAGAAGTGCACAAAATATCCTTGCTTTTTCGTTTTTTCTTGCCATCCTTGGAGCTGAGTTACAAAGTTTGAATCCTTTCAAGATACTATTGGTAGCTATTATAGTCATGTTTTATGATCCACACCAATTTAAATTTAGTAAATGAGGATTATAAGCTAAGCACAGGACACAAATTCTCCAGAAATCTTATACCATCAGTAACGTTTTAACTGTTCGCTTTTTATTGAAATTCGAACAATCTGAGCGAAAACAGTGAGCATAAACAGGGGCTGTGCCTTCTTTTTCAAGAACGGATCAACGAATAAAGGAAAGGCTAAATCTCTCTGTCTCTTTCCATTTGCATTTGGTTTAGGAGTTTTTAACATCAGAAATGTTTCCATATCTTTTACCAGAAGTTGCGATAAATGTATAAATAAACAGGTTAATAGATTTTGAAGTTCATAGTGCAAAGAATAAAAATATGACATTCTATAGCAATTAATTTTGGAAGTTCCAGGAAGCTTGACACAAACGAGCTCAAAATTTTAGATCTTTTATGGCAGTTGGATTCTCAGTTTTTATTTTTTCTCTCGATGTGGCTACTTTGAGATTTCAAATTGACTTCTGTGCTATTATTAAATACGCTAAAAAAATATTATTTTTCTACAGCTGTATGATTTTTAATAATAATTGAAACACTGATATGTTATTTTACATTGTCCACCAAAAATTTACATTGCAATCATAGGAACGAACAAAATACAAGGATTCACAAACACTTCTCCGACAATTATATACCGCACAGATTTCAATAACTTTGAGTTAAAAACAACTGAGATTGAAAAGCATTTTTATTTTATTGCGAGACGAGGCAGAGAATCACCCTCACTTGCTCCAGTCAAGATGAAACTGAAGCCGCTCATTCCTCCAGCCTCCAGCCTCCAGCCCCATCACGTTCCTGCCAACTCAGCGCTACACAGAGAAACACGACTTCCGAAAACCCCTAATAATACTTTAACGCAGATCGGAAACGGAAGCTATTCCTCAGGAACGAGTGAGTAGCCTGGCTGAAGAGCTACTCACTGCTGTTCTGTCGTCATTTTAGAATCAGTGCCGGAATTTGAGAGTTTCTCCAATCCCTAATGAGATCGACGAACGCACATAGCAGATTGGCACGCAATTTCACGAGGGGCCAAACTTAAGTACAAGACTAAAACGGATTTGCTTGGAGCGAAGTGAATAAAATACACACCGCTGACCCAAGTCTGCATATTGTGCGCAAGATATCTACCATTGGCATTCGAGGAAGTTGTATGACAAATAAGGTTACAATTTCATGTCGAGTATAAATAGATACATTTTTCGTTCAGAATGACTTTGAGCGACTCTACAAGTAAAGTTAACAAATGGTGGGTGAGTGGGTCAGCCAAATTATAGGACTCTATACAGTACACACATATCATCAGCAATACTCCCAATGAGGCCCTCATCTTTATGCTAAACAGGGGACATTGAGATAGAGATGAGAATTTAACTGCTTTACAGCTTAATTATTCAATAATTATGAGGTTGTACATATATGAACAAATATTCGTCGTTTTCTACGCCTATGTCGCAACTGGTGATGTGTGAAAGATTGTAATCTTGTTTGGGGTCAAGAAAGCGATGTGACCTCAATGATTTGTTAAATTGTTGCATAAAGAGACTAGAGAAACTAGAGTTCTAGCTTTGCCGTTGAATGGGGACAGCATTGTGGTGCGAAATTTGTTGTGTGAGTTAAGGCGTGAGCCAGAGAATTCACCTCTTTTTACAGTTCAGTTCTAGGCGAGTTGTTTAAGATAAGCAGCATCCTGCCTCTAATGATTTCCTGTTGAATTTAAAAAAGTTTATATCAAAACTGTAACAAGTCAAGGTTACTGTATTTAAAGCGATCTGGTTGACCAAAATAGCATCAATAAACTAGCGTGTGAATGAGGTTGCTATAATCAATTTCTCTTTAACTCTTAACAGGCGGAAACGAGTGCACGCGTTTTCGCTAAATACTGTTTATCAGGACTTAAGCGTACATCCACATTTCTACTGAAAGGGGTATTTCCCTAACATAATTTCAATCATAGAAAATATAGGGTAGAAAGGCAGTTTATATACGTCAGTGTAAAAAATACATCGTTAACATATAATAAAGAAGTTGATGGAAATGAAAGGTTTTTCCAGAAAATGGTGAACGAGTTAATCGAGTGCGACATGTTGCTACCTATGGGAGGACCTACTTGGGTCCGGACGTGTCTCCATGCAGCGTAGCCGAGCAAGGCGCAGCAGAGAGCAGCTGAGCCGCTGCACAGCTGTACGTACTGGCTGCCCAGTAGATCACCGTACTGTGCAGGCTCATCGTTTTCTCGCTTCAAACTCCTTCCCAAAGCAGCACGATCTTTGTCGTGCGTATTCGTGCATTCACTTGTTTGGTTTTCTACGGTGGGCTTTAAACGCCAAAGACGCCCGTTATCTCTGAAGAGAGTTCTTGGAGAACTGATGATTTGCGTAGGATAAATATTGATGTGATACTCCGTTTGGTGGAGCTCCATCTCTCCAGCGAGTTGTTCTCAAGAGTCACCTGCTTCACGGTCTTGTGGGCAGATACTAGCAATGTTCAGGCGCATCCAACATTTTTATCACTTGTCCTGAGTACACGTCATCACTCGAATTATTTTTTCGATTTAACAATAGTTTACTTGTCTCTGAGCAGTTACACTGTTAGCAAGTTTTTTCAATACAGTTTCAATATAAATATTGTACGTTGTTTGCTGTTCTTTAAGCAAATAATTGAAACATTTGACAACCAGTGCTTCTTGAGTAGAAATGATTAAGTAGCACCTATACAAATGATTAGGTACACACAAGGAAGTATGCAGATGTACTGTTGCTGTTACATGAAAATAAACAAATTGAAGTTCCAAAGTTTGAATTTTACATTCAATATTTCTGTGGCATTGACATTATGATCTAGCATCGTGAGTTTTATAACTACTGTTATAGTTTTCAATAGTTAACGAAAAAATCTCAGAATGATGCTCAAACCTATGAAAATGTATCTCAAAATCATTCACAAATATTTTTTTACATGTATTTATGAGTTCTTTGAAACGTGACTTTGATAAAAATAGCTTACCAGGATTACCAAACAATTGCAGATATTACTTCATAACAATATCACTTTTTCGTTTCTTATGTAATTGAAATTTTGGACTAATTTAAAATCTGTTCCAATTTCAGCTTATTTTACGAAGGTAAAAAGTGTAGATAGTTCTGGGATTATGACGTAACTCAGACAAAGCAACAACAAACGGAAACTCAGCGTTGTCTATTTCAATTATTGAACATCAACTACAAAAATCGAAATGTATTCTAAAAATAAGGATAAACTATTCTTAATTACTTAAAGTATTATTTTTGGATGACATTTTTCCTAAAGATGATTGCTGAGGAGCGAAAAGAAGACAGAAGAAGACTGGTGTTAGACGCTAGAACTCCCGAGGACTGGCTGATTGTGTGCCGTGATGCGCGGTATGTCTCATCACCACGCTTCTCACGCAATGGTCATCATTACGAGCCATGGGTCATGTTGATGCGTTCTACACATGTAACTTGGTGACAACGCATGTACAAGGAAGACTCTGAGCTAAGCAATAGTTCCGCTATAAACAAATGCATCAAAATTTGTGCATTTGTACACATAAGCACATCAACTCATAGGCTGATGTGCAATTCCCTTTTCAAGTTTTGGGACGATAATTCACAACATCATTTAACTTCCAAACAAACAAAGAAAAACTAAGCCTTGCAGTTGTGATAGTGTGTGTTGGTAACGCAACAATTTACCCTCTAATTAATTGAGCATGAAATGGAATTTACAATGAATTAATAATAATAATAATATAATTATTATATTCCTGGTTTAACCGCAGCAGCCACAATACGAGCAAGCTCATCAGGGTAAGGAATCAATTTCCCTTAGAATGTGATGCGGAAATTGAAAAATGTGTTTTGTTATTCTTGTGACTTGATGTTCGAATTAAAACAGACCAGTCATATGTGTAAAGAAAATGAAATTCTATTTCAAACCACTCACTTAGATTCTAAAAATACTTTCTTATTACTTTTAGTAAATGCAATTGAAAAAATATAAAAACTTTCATTGATGAACATAACATCAGTTAAAACTTATGAGCATCACCAAAGCATTGCACATGTTACTTCAGAACACCAGTGCATTTCTTTTTCGTACATACTCCTATGTAATTCCAATTTTGTATTAATTTAAAATCTGTTCCTTAATATTTTACTTTACAATTTCAATCTTTCAACAACACTCAGAGCAATTTTCGTGTGGTTTAAATATGGCTGTTTGGTGAGCCACTTTAATAATGGATAGTAAATTTTAAAAAGTGGTCACATTTGAACTTACAGAAGCACCTTAACTATAAATACTTGATGCCTCGCATCTATCCAATACTAATGGACCCACAAGTGAAAATTCACGTGTTATTTCTTGATTTTGTTTTTCGTTTGATTTGCAAGTGGACTCGGGCTTTGCGAAGGAGTTTCCACATTAAAAGATGTGCCTTTGGTATCCACAATACAATGCTTACAATACATGTATGTATACTTTACCGAATTTTCCCCTATCTCAATATTTAGAAGCGTGACTGAGAGACGGACTAACCAAGTAAACAAGCCAGCAAGTAAACAGCAAACTGTGTTTTATTTTAAAGAAAGATGTCTGCGGCTTAGCTGCAAACCATAATCTTTCTACATTGTGCATTCGAACACCAAACAAAACTCAGAGCGTATTCCGCGGAGCAATCGCAGCAACACATTCGAAATACGAAAGCTTTACCTCATACTCATATTATGAGAAACCTTAAAATTTAATGTGTGAATACCACTTGAGGTCATACGAGTATTTTGTGGAGCTTTCAGTGTACATCAGCAACACACTGCCATATCTTGCACAAGAAAATGATCTAAATTACCGTAGAAAAGCGTTCAGTCTCTGAATCTTATTCCCCAGAGCGCCAACAAAACTGATTACCTACAAAACTCAATGCTCATCAACATCAAAGAAAGAAAAAGAAAGAAAGAAGAAAACGATGGATGTTTCATGGAGGTAGCTGTACTGATATCAACTCCTAAGCTTTATTGAAGACGACATACACTATCAATATTCCTTTTCTCCCAGACGAGCTCCAGAATCCTAGCTACCACCGAGATGCAACAAACCTCATGATACATTGAGAGCAATTGTATTCTTTACGCCCCTGGGGATTTCTCCCTGTTTCCTGCTAGCCAGCAATTGGAGTGCGGAGACTTGTTTTTAGAACTATTCCAGACTGTTAGAAAGTCAATCAAAAGCGACAACTCAATGTTCTCGTATTGTGACCAATTGAAAAGCTTCAAGTTCCAATCACCTCGTTAGTGAAAGTAAGTTTTTTAAACAAACGCGCGCTATCAATCGATTATTTAATAATTGATTTTGAAGGACATTTATTTTATCATGTATTATATTTGTGGGTAAGCAAACGCTCAGAGACAAGATGGTACGCGAGAGTTACATTTATTTAAATTCACTTGAACAAGGAATATAAAATATCTCATTAATGTTTTCCACTTGTCCCTTCCCAAATGAGCTCATTTGCTTGTATAGCCTAAAATATTCACTAATAGACTTACTCAAATTTTACATAATTTTTGCATTATAATTTCGTATAATTAACATGGGAGACCAATGGAGAGACAATCAGGCCTTCAAATTGAATAATTTATAAATACGAAATCTATTTATTTTAGACCAGGAAATGAAGATTTTTGGCTTATCAACCTGTGTTCAGATGAGAAAAAAAGGTTAATTGTAGAAGTAAGAATTTGCTCACTTGAATCCATTTTTTACCCTGTATTTTTACATAATTTTGTTTTTTTTAATTTTGTTTTTTCCCTCATTTACGGTCGTAGCCTTTCATAAGCCCGTTAATGTGTTGCCTATCATATTACCGCACTAATTCATAGTTTCATGAGTTCTAACCTATGCAGTTTCATTTACATATGGACTTTGTTTATTCGAGTCATTAAAATTTCAATTATGAAAGTTTTCTCTTGCCTTCAAAAACATTTTTTATTTCCTAGACCTAGACCGAAAAAATCCTAGACCTAGACCTAGGATTTCGACTCAAAAAAACACAAAACCTGAAGAATAATATTATTTTTCAACAACCCTCTTCTGGACTGAGCAGCGTATTAAAGTAACTGAGCTCAGAAATGTATGCTCTTTATAGCATCCGTATACCAATCCTATGAGAACCAAATCCAAGCAGGACAGAAAGCAGGAGCAGGAGAAGGCTATCTGAAAGCTAGACCAGCAAGAGGCTTGAGCACTTAGTTTACCAGGCTGCCTGAAACCTAAACAAGTAAAATGGACACTGGTACAACTTGATTAGAATAAATAATGGCATAATATCGAACCTATTTACTATTTTCCAGATTCCATCCTCATTCCGTGACTTCATGCACCGATCAAGCACTGACCCTAAACTGACGATACAATCGAAAAATAAATAATGGATAGGACGTTTTAAGATATAGTTATTATTACAACCACACAAACCAATTGCTACAATTTCTATACATTTCCTCCATAACGAAAGAAAAGTGAAGATAGTAGGGAGATTCACCACAAAACAATTCAAACTGCTTGATTCAAGAACACGTACCATAAATTATAGAGTTTTTGCACGATATTAAAAAAGCTTTACGGTATACTTATCAGTTCAGTGCCATACTTATGAGTTCTATACTTATGAGTTCTGTGTTTTTGTACCATTAGTTCCGTGTGGGTTGTTTGATGTCATGGAATATATTAATTGAATTATTTTTTGCTTCTGTGGATATTATAGTGAGTATAGCCAATAGCCACGACAGTAACCAGTACAGCAGGCAGTTATAGGGTCAGAAGAAGTACTTATTCTGCCCGGATGATTTCATGCAATGTTTACTGGAGCTCAAAGTTTAATTTTCATGTCTGGCTCGACTTTTAGATAGCAGAAGCATTGTAAATGTCCGGTAGCAAATTTTCCAGCTCATCTAACTTGAAATAATAGATCGATTGTTTTTTTTTTGAGAAAGTGTAGCTCTGAAAAGAATTTGCTTATGAAAGCGTGGAGAAGCAACGAAAGTTTAAGTTCTAGCTGTTATTTCTGATCTTTGAAATTTTATTCACTACATGTTGGAAAAGAATGAAAAAATTGTCATATATATTTACATTGAATGGTTTTTTAATCCTAAAACTAACATAATATTTCTGTGAAATCAATAATAATTTGTAAGCTAAGCTATAGAAAAAATCAATTCGAGCTTGATCGTCTGAGCATAAACTTTTACAGCACCAGCTCGCATGCCTCCCTGAAGCAGGCAATCATGGAAATGTAATCTTCTTAAAACGAAAACCAAATTCAACGAGATGTAAACAAAACGAATACATTCAATGACCTTCAAGCAGTACAAAAGCCACAACCAAAAGCAAAAGTGAGTACGAAATAGTAAAAACAAGAATCGTTTAACGTTTTCACTGAACCCCCAGCTGACCCATAATAGTTACATTACATCTAAATATAATTAGTACCTCTATTGAACACTTGTTCACTTAAAACGATTTCAGCACTCACTAAATCCAGATGAATGCACTACATTTTCATAATAATTCATAAAATGTATTAAATAACTACATACTCATTGCATTTTTACACTTAAAGTAAAATCAAACACTTGATATAAAACTTAATCATCAGTTAAATGTCTAATTATAAGTGAATCCTAATTGTAATCTTAGGTTAGATAGTTAAATGTTTGTTGTAAAATCCGTAGAGTGCTTTGTTCTATCAGCTCGAGATAGTTCAATATTCCTGTAATTCCTCTGAATTGCAGTAACCAAACAATTACATCGGAAGTAAAGTTCCACTATTTTTGCTCGTTGTTCCATTGCATAACTATTAATTTTGAGGGGTGGATTTTATGAATTTTTTTGGGCAATATGTTGTGATTGTCGGTAGACTTGATACGCTCGCATAAAACTTTGAAATCTCCTCATTCATTCTGAATTAGCCAAATCTTTTTACCATTCGTAGTTTTATAGCTAAAATAGTTTTAAAACGGTACCTTACTTTGGGCCACCCTGTATAAGTACTATAAACTATAAAAAGTAAAGAGATCAGGATAATTGTAAACAATAAAAAAGATCTTAAAGTTTAATTTATAATTAAGCTCGGAACATAATATTCTTTAGACGACGCTCGCTATTGTTCGAGACGCGGACCATTTTTAGGGTAAAACATTACAAATTATTAGCACAATATGCAATGGTAATCAGTAAAATGAATACAAGATTTTAATAAATTTTAATACTCTGCTATAATTCATAAGTATCCCGATCTCTTTACCTATCATAGTTTTTTGTTTTTAATTTTCTAAAAAGGGGGTGTTGTTTATGCCCCACCCTATACTAGTGTAATGATATATATGTACATTACTTTTGGTCAACGTGATGCCAGCTATGATTGATACTCAAGTCACTTGAATTTCATCTCAATGACAAAATATTCTACCATTTCCTTCCTGTTTCCCATTGTTCCAAATAGGTTATTTAATTTTGTCCAGAGATGAAGAACAAAGCTTAGCTTCCAATTCTGGCCCAATGAAGTCAGAGTATGTCGTCTTTCAAATACTACCAACCGAAAAACTGGGTACAATTATTTAGATCAAAGGGCATAGATCCAAATGAAATTAAAAATTCTGCCGTTAATTAATTGAGAACTAATGGAAAATTCGAATCTCTGAACATCCGTTGAACCGACATCGCGTGATTAATAAAGTCGATAATGACACGCCATCAGAGACCATCTTTCTTAGTTTTCTTCGCACGAAAATCTGACCAAAATTTGGTACGGAATTAATTCCATATTAGGTGCTGTTTGCTATCGTAAGCACATCAAGAACCATGTTTGAATCGAGTAATATCTACTTATCAGAAATTCAACCAATCCATCAAATTCCGTCCGCGTGACTGTTATCGGGTATTTCTATATAACTAAAGCGAGTGTCACCGTTTTCAAGATCTTAAGAAAAATCTAGTCGTTCGTTCTTCTCTTTAAGCCGCTATCTCAGAAAGGACAAGTTACGCAGACCCTTCCCTCTCCCCCATGTTTGGCATTATCGGATTAAAGAACCCCATAAATTCGGAGGTAACTTCGAGACAAGTCCGTGACAAGATCGTTCCAAGCACACGGAGGTGACTGGAGCCTGAAGAACTGGGTCACCACGTTGTGGCTTCCTTTGAAGTTTTCAAAGAAACTTCTCTTTAAACTTTTCATTTAGAGATAAGCCACGTACTAATACTTGAGTTATTTGCAGTAACATAATTCATTTCGGTTCCTACAACACATGTGTTCATGAAAATTTAGAGCCTAGACACGAGTGAACTTCGACACAAAAACTATAGGCATTAAGACAGATCAACTAAGAAGTAAACGGAGGTGGAAGATGGTAGAATTTTATTTTCGTTGTTAGGAAATTGTACCAGCTCAACTGCTCCTGAATATCCAAATTGTTATCGCATTTACACATAATTCAATTTACATAAAGTTACAACCTCATCTCCCATGCACCCAATTTTTGAGCTTCTAGCGTTGGAAAAAATATTTCAGTCTTCTGTTACGTCTAAAATAAAAGGATGTACCGAAGTTCATTTGAAAAGTATTCTAGTATTATATATTGATGACATGCAACTGCAGCAACACTTAAACAATCGCTACGAGCAAATATACAGAATTTCTAATTTTGAGAATGTCTGGTTTTTGATAGAGCTGCAACTACTTTTTATTAGTAAGAAATGCTTCACAAAGTTCATGCTAAAAACTAGAAGCGAATTTTTCACCCTATATATGCGCATCATCAATCGACATGCCGTACCCCAAATGATCGGGTAGATTTCAAAGGTATGATGACTGATAGAAAACAAGATGAGAATTGCAGGAAAGTCTTATGGATACTAGGTAATCCGTCTTTCTTTTCACGTACTTGTCTGAAAATCGAAAGTGTTTTACTTTCCTGCGTTGTGTGTGAAAAAAGCCATGAGATTGACCCATAAAAACGTTTGCATTTCATAGATGAAAAGTATTTTGGTCGTCTATCTTACAATATTGAAATGAGCTTTTCGAAATAAGCACGTCCGTAGTGTATAATTTAACGAAAAAAACATAAAAATTTGTTTCTAGAACTGATAAACATCTGTTAGTCAGTACTTTTTTGCATTGCTGTATTTCAAATGCCTTCAGTCTTTTTTAGCAGTTAACGTTAATTTCCGTGCTACAAGCAATGCACTAATATCAGGTACAATTATCTGACGGTATAAGATAACGTTGAAAAAAGGAGCAGTGTTTATTGTTTGAGAAGGCGCTGAAACATTACCTACCAGACCAGGAGCGTCTCATTATTTCCCGAATATGAAGAAAACGACTGCTTGTCAATTATCTTACTTAATATATGATACTAACGTGTACCAAACGATTTTCATTTTTGTCACCAACGAACATAAATGAGTCATCTAAACACACAATGTCCTTTTGACGATCCTTGAAGGTTTTTTTTGCACTTCAATGCGAAACTTTTCATATCTTAACACAAGTAGTGCCATTCCAACAATTTTCTGACAAAGTCTTTTGTGTTCACGTTTGTGCGTCAAATCTTCCATCAGAGCAAAAAACGAACAAAACAAAGTTCATCTGGACGCAAGAGAGTCCACGTGTGCACTGATGTTTGAAATTGACTCTCACAGCGTCACCGACGAGAAGGAAAGCACACGACCGTTGGCTGTCCACTGCCCAAGAGCAACAGAGCTAGGCTAAGGAAGCTAACCTCGTCCAGCCACTCCAGCAGCCTTGAGACACTTCGTCTGCGTGCCTAGTTTCCTTTCATTGTCACATAGCACTTGCCTCCTTGCCAACAAGAAAGAATCCGCTTGAAATTTCTCTTCGCCAATACAAAAACTCATTCAGTACATTACCGCCTTGAGCAGGACTCCGCACGTCTCTCTACATACCTTTTATAGCTACAATAAACTTCTCTCGACAGAAAGAAAGACTGTTCTTGGAATCGTTCCTCGACAGCACAGGGAATTCTTTCCATACTCTAAACTCTAAAGGGAATACTGCTCTACAGCCAGTGCTCAACAAAAGTGTTGGTGCAATTCGATGCGTGGTCTGTTAATGAAAACAAGAAGCCAGAATATGCAAGACAAATTATGTAACGTAGTTAAATAATTTTTTCAAAAAAGTATCGCATCAAAATATCCCGATATCGTCGAATAACGTCTGAGGGACTTTTTAGCGCAGTGTATGTTGTTAACACATCTTGTCACTAACTCTCTCTCTCTCCCTCTCACTTTCTCTCCCTTTCTTTCTTTCTCACTCTCTGTCTCTTTGATCTCCTTTTGTGATGCAAGTAACAATAGCGCTCGGAGTTGACGCCATCGTCTAGTTGTTTGCGCTAACGAAAGAATTGAGTAGCTGTGTCCTACACAATCCCTATTGTTGAAAGTTAAACTCGCCGCCTACAAACACCAGATAATCAATACGAGTCAGGCTTTTCAATGTTCACTCTTATTTATAGTCATAGGCTGTAGACTTCCGACTACACAAATCTACTAACTTTGTACGTGCGAGCAAGAAGATATCCACGTGCAAGACTAGCCAACTTCTGTTGAATTAATTATTACAATTAAAAGTCATCATGAAAGTTAACTTCGATCATCGACTCTGCAATTGCAGAGCAGGAAGTTATTCGTACGTAGTCAGACGTGATATAAATATAATATTTTATGTATATTACATACATTATAATGAGTATAATATACTACAGAGATATACAATAATTTCAAGATTTTAATACAAATTTTTGTTAGTTTTTACGACTAAGTTTTCATACGTAGAAATATTATAATTTTGCCTTTAGAAATGATAAACCAGTTTTGAAATCGTAACAGGAAATAAGGTTAGCATTTGTGACGTGTTGGATCTTATGTTTCTTTTGTTAGGAAAATGTGAACGACCAAAAAATTGTGTTATAGTCAATGACATTTTTATAATGAAAAGGGCTAAATTTCTTATCTTAAACTTCACTGATATAGAGTTTTAAGACTTTGTGAAATGACAGTGATCATCGATTTACTAAGAAAAATGGAAAATCTTCCATTCCGTGCCAGACATCATATGAAAAGGGCCAATTATTGAGGTTGAAATACACATAGCCAACGGGTATGACTCCATACATTTATTTTCAACAAGTGAATCAAGAAATAAAATTATGTGGCGAAGTAAAGTGTTGTTGCTACTAATAGAACTGGTTCAGTAGATTTGTTTTGAGAATGTTAGAAGCTTCGCATGCACTCATGCGTTAGCAACGTCAGGAGGTATACACCTCATGCACGCCCATACGACACTCATGCATTAGTAACGTCAGGAGGTATACACCTCATGCACGCCCATACGACACTCATGCATTAGTAACGTCAGGAGGTATACACCTCATGCACGCCCATACGACACTCATGAGTTAGCAATGTCAGGAGGTATACACCTCATGCACGCCCATGCGAAAAGACATTTATCTCCCCTTTCTTTTATGTAAACGAAGAGAAACCATCTGGATCTGCCCAAATAGCTAATTCTGTGATTGCTTACTTTGTTTTATATGTTTTTTTATAAATAAGCTCTAATACTGTCGTAGTATAAGCAATTCTTATGAACCGTAAAGTGGGTCTGAACGCAGTAGCAGGAACAGTTTGTACTCTTCCATTACAGAAATTACTACTTTAACGATGGATCTCGCTCAAGATCGACATGCCCCGGTATTAAATGGCGAGCAACAGCGTGAGCTGGAGAAAGATGACTCGCACAAGCTGTCGCGTACATTTTTCCAAGTGTGGGATATCTAACTTCACCACCTCTAACTACTTTTATGTCATGAAAAAGATATCCCAACTGTATCAAAAGATGCTGGAAATCCAACTGATCGTACGCCTCGAAAACTTTTCTTTCACGCTGACATACGAGCAACTGGATAACTTTCTTTGCCTCGATGGCCGAAAACAGTGCTTTGTTGTTTTAACAACGAGTGAAAACGATCTAAGATTGAGTACACGAGGCTGAGACAAGCAAGGTTAGTCTATGTTCTTACCAGTCCCAAGATCATCGTTGTGTGCGACTGCAAACTGTCATTCACTACAAGCTGTTCCTCCTGTTACTGTTAATGTTTATGACAGCAATTTCCACCAAGTTTACGGAGTACAGAGAAAATTGTTAAGGTGGTCCTAAATGATAAGCCTGTATAATTCTATCATGTGAGTTCATTATAACGCTGGGACACACACAAGTATAACTCTGCGAAGTTATTAGTGCTAATGTGGAAGATCATGCCTCAAAAACTAAATGCCCTCTTATCCTCACGCCTACAGACTTATTCTAAAGAAGTAAAGCAATACAATCACAGACCTACACAAACAAGATTAACGGCACAAGTGGCTAACAAAATTCAGTGCGTCAAAGCCAAAAGAATTTGACTGGAATGGAATTGTATGTCTTCCTGAAAGTTATTGAAGGAATTCACGTATCGTTTTAACACAAAACTACCATTATATAATTACACACACCGAAGTTAGTGAAAAATAAAAAAAATAAGTTGGAAATTAATGTTCAAACAAACACAATACAGGCAGTTTATCAGAAACCCTGGATGGAAGTTGCATCTGCTGATCCGATGTGAATTAAAAAAAGAGATATAATAAAATAAAAGAGTACTGTGAATCAATATGAATTCAAAACAGGAAAAAATGGAGGCACCCATCAACGAAGAGAGCACTAAGGAAAAAATGGTGAAAAGTTTTAAAGTTCCAAAGAACAGAAAGGTTTCAAAAGGGCGCCATTTTTCCGTAGTAGTTTTTCAGAGAAATATTTGCTGACGCTGCTGGACTACGCTGTTCCTGGCCCCTCGCTTTCTATACTTCTTTTCACCCTTGAAATTTTTTTCTTCAACGATGAATAGCTTCATTTGAAAAAAATAAAGGTCCATGAATTCTCTTTAGATCTAAGAATGTGAGAAAACGGGTCTGTTAATATTGAAATCAATCCTAGTACGAATAACTTCTGGTTTGTTCACTAAACATTTCTTTTGGCTGACAATAGCAAAGAGGAGAGTCTTTCTAATATTTTTCTCATGCAGTTTCGCTTTGTTTACGCGAGTGCTGGCGAGTGGCATTGATCGTATTTTGCGTGAAAAGGTTTGTGGAAAGAATGCCTAGAACAAATGTCCGATGCTGGAGACAGTTGTCCGATCGCAGAGATTTATTTACATCCCAAATACTTATGCAAATGAACCAACTGCAATCTCGAGTGACAACCTTGAGGCAAGATATCAGCATGCATCCATAGGCATAGAAATATTAAGAAATGAAACAGTAAGGTAAAGTTACCAAACTATAGCGTAATTTGAATCCCGCGTACAGCATTCCTTAGTGCTTCAGTAATTTCAGAAGCAATACCTTGGAAATTACTCCTAAGAAATTTTTCCCTTCGCGCTAATCAGAAATACTCGAGAAAAAATGTAACTAGGAAATAGAATTTTTCAAACTTGGCAGTGGCACTCAAGAAAATTGAACGTACAAATGCTGGTAAATTAATTGCCAAGTGGTGTTGGAGGTCTCGCGCTTGAACAAAAATTTAAAAGTTCATAGAATGCGAGCTTCAACGATAATGAAGACTGAGATAGTTACAGATAATATGTGTAAAACAGGTAATTATACTTTTTATCATATTAAGGATTATTTGTGCTACCAATGATTAAAGTCCTAATTGTAACAATATTCGATATCATATATAAATAATATACAAGGGTTGGACAAAAACAGGGAAACAGCAAAAACACATGTTTCCTTGCTTAATATAGTGTAGGAAAACCATTGACATTCAAAACAGCTTGCAGTCTTCCCGGAATGTATAAATACAGTACCTGCATGCATGCCAAGGGAATCTTGTGTGATACTATTCTTCCTGCAAAGCGGTGGCAAGTTCAGGTAACGACGATGGCGGTGAATAGCGATTACGCACTTTCCTCTGCAATCTAGACCACAAAGGTTCAATAATATTCAGGTCTGGTGACTGTGGTGGCTAAGGGAGATGTGATAAATCACCCTCGTGCTCAGAAAGCCAGTCCTGGACGATGTATGCTGAATGAAAAGAGACTTTGTCGTCTTGGAAGATACGATTACCACTCGGGAACAAAGTTTATAACGTAGGGTGGACTTGATCGGCTAAAATATTCACATATTTCTTCGGAGTAATGTGGTCATGCAGAGTTACCATGGGGCCTACAGAAAACCCTGATATGGTTGTCCAAAGCATAACAAACCCTGGCCACTTTTGTTCTACTTTTGGCAAGAAGCAGATAGTATTATAAGCTTGGGATAGCGTTCGTCAGACGTAAACTCGGCCAGAAGTGGAAAACAATGTGAAAGAAGACTCATCTGACCATATTACTGTCTTCCACACCTTTATAGCGCAGGCTTTATGATTTGAACACCACTTTATCATGTTACAGACATTATCCTCACAGATAAATGGTTTTTAAATTGCAGCTCAGACAAAAATGCCCTGCTTATGGAGCTACCTTCTTATTGTTTTGCTACTCACAGGGTTTATGAGCACGACATTCATTTCCACAGTAACTTTGCAGCTGTGGTCTTCTTCTTTTTCGTCACAATCCTCCTTAATGGTAGTCTGTCATGATCCCTCAATACACACTTTCGTCCGTGCTGTGATTCAGTGGGTGAGGTTTTCTGTATTTCGAATATGCGGAATAAATCTTCGATTCAGTAACTTTTGAAACATTAAATACTTCAGCTACCTTGCTTATGGATACATCCTTCATACGCACCCCAACAATGTGCGTTAGAAGTTTGCTTGCTCTGATATGATACAATTACAACTTGACAGAACAGTGTCTCGACGACGACTGACTTGCACAGAGTATGTAGGGCGTTGTATAGGTGGCGTCAGCAGGCAAGAACACCAGTACCACCTTCACATTTCACTAGAAATAAACATTTCTCTTCATGTACGCATTTTACGAGGTGTTTCCATATTTTGTCCAACCCCTGCATATCTATTTATAATTAGATGTTCAATCTAATATTATAATAATGTTATTTTATGCAGGTATAATATCCATGTTTCAAATTAACCTCCTAATTCCGTTATTTGAATCATTAGTGAAATCGGTCACTGTGCAAAAATTTTACCAATTACATAAATATCCCAGTATTCCACTCCTTACAGTAGCGTAGACATGGTCTAATACACTCAAAAAAGTAAATATCCTGTATGTAATCGTCCTATATGTATTTGACTAATGAAATCATTAAAGTATTTCCATTTCTTGTGTCAGCATATTAGTCGATTCAAGCTGTGCTTCAAAAGTACACATGTAGGAAGCGTGCGCTAGACAGGCTTACTGCAACACACGTCGCATGCGCAATTAATGCGTGTTTGAATACTTGTGTTATCGCAAGAAAAATCGTAAGACATATCAATGGCAAGAAAACAAAATTTGTACAAAACTCAGCAAAGTAATTAAAAGTATATAAATGTAACGCTCTCTGCATACATTTCTTCCCCAATAATAATCGAAAAATTTGTGAAAATTTCTATCTGAAAGAGTGCGACACACAACGAGACGTATACTTGAGAGCTATTATAATTCTAAAGATTGTACTCACATCGAGAAGCGAGTGCAGTTGCTCATCTTCCAGCAGGGCGAGTAGCTGACTCCTGTCGCGAATTGGGCAGTCCTGGAGACACTGAATGTCATCCAGTGAGTCCAGAATCACGCCCACAGCATCTGTTGGTGTTTTCTCGTCCGTTAGAACTGTAATTTCTGGATGCGAATGATAAAGATCATAAATCATTAAGTATACGGTAAATGTGAGCTCCGTAAGAATTTTGCGACTTCGAAAGTATTGCTCCTGTGAACTGCGGATTAACGTTGAAAAAATGTATGAAGTTCAGAAACTTATAAGGCAAGAGTGAGGGAGAAATAATATAACTTTATTTCGAGCCTGAACAATTTCGTCGATCGTCAACGTTTAATTTATGTTATTTACATCAACAAAATTTGCTTTTTCCTCAGGATGGAAGATGGTATTGTGCATTAATTTTGTTCACTTGTCACATCTATATATTGCCTTGGTATAATCAAATAAGAATATAGTTTATTGAAGAGCAAAAAGATTAGAAAATGAGAAGGAAGAAGAAGCAAATACTAGAAGAGATAACATGCAGCAACGTGCAGCGAGAATAGAAAATGAAAATGAAGAAGAAGCGAACATCAGAAAAGAAGACTTGCGACAACGTGCAGCAGCAAGACTACAAAATGAAAATGAACTACAAGCCAGCATACTATACAAAGACTCTATACAAAGAGACTATACAAAGCGTCTCCAAGCATTTGTCGACAATAAGGCTTATGGCACAAATACGACCAATGTATTTATTAAATGTATTTCGAACTTATGCGTTATGCATTCTATTTTTCCGTCTTGAGTTTTTCGTATACAGGATATTTGAATTATGATAGTTACACTGAATTTACTACACAATACTTCAAAAGTAAGAATAATGTCATGAACTCGTTAATGCATTACTCCAGAAAAACAAACGCATGAAACGTTGGTAATGAAATAATTTAAAAGTATAAAAATTTTCTCTTACATTAGAGATTGCCCTCAAACTGTGACGTAAGAAAAAGTTTTACGCTTTTAAATTACAACATAATACAAACTTTACCTGCCTTCATTTTCCTGGAGCTCTGCAATAAAGAATCAACCTGCATCATCTAAATTATGCATCCTAATCTTTTTTCGTAACCCTATATTCTCAGTCATCTTCTACGGATCTTTATGATAACACTCACTTTGCTCCTCGCCGGTGCTGTTGAGATCCTCTCCATGAAGTGGAGGCGACACCTCCTGGTATGACTCGAAGCCAAGGTCGCCTGCCGTGGGGCTGTAGTACATGCCCCAGCGGTAGCTGCTCACCGCTGCCAGCACGGCGCCCTTCAGCTTGCGACGGGCGTTCATCTTACGCATCTCCTCCACGGTCAGGTGCAGGTGTGTACGAGGCGCGTACTTGTCGCGCTCCTATCGATATGTAAACAAATTTAGAAGAAATGAAGCACGAAGTGTTCGGTGAGTTTGTTTCTAAAAACTGTAGGAACGTTGAGGGGTTTAAAACCGCTATCCATCTACAAGAAGAGGAAAATCACGAATAGTTTATATTCAAGGCAGTTGAGAGCTTGAGAGAGATAGGCTGCAAGGATTACATTTAAATCTGGTATCAGTAAGTACACAGATAAGAATTAAACTATTATTAGTAAATATTCTGGAAAAATTAAATATGAAATGAAGCGGTACAAAACAACAGTCATTAGGCCCTACGTTCTTCAGCATGGTCCGTGAATACTAGAGTGAGTAAAAAAGCTATCATAATATTAAACTTATTTTTTACAAACTTTCATGACCATCATTATTTGTGCTATAATGAGTCACAAGGGAAGAAAAATAAGAATCCGATACAATGTTTACTTACGACCACTCGACCTATGACAAGCCCTCTATATTTTCCCCTGTTCTATACCCAGCTAAGACCATTCTACTTAAAAGGACAATAATTTCCGTATCTGACATGCATTCAACCGCATGGAAGACGTACACACGCAAGCAATGTTTGGTCTTACAAATATTGCATGTGTAACCTTGGTTTGGTTTGCTTCATAAGCATACAGCATGTTAGGACTCTATAAATAAAATTCATCAATGTTTACAAGCACAGGTTTGTAAGAACACATTAGTTTCAGATGAGAAAGTGGTTTGAGTTCATGAAAAATCCTTTACTTGGCTGACCCATCTTCGTATTCTGGTCTGGCTTTGTTATGTATGCTTACGATTGCAGAGGCTTTTACGAAAACAGTTTTTCTATTCTCAAAACAGTCAGTGGTGTCTTGCCGCTGATTCTCATTATTTGCAGCTACTTCAGGTGTGCGGACACAACGAAGCAATGTTATGCTATTTGCGACTGGCATTACACATTTATTTTCCAGGATATTTTGGAGCTAGTCTTCTTCAATAATGTGGTATCTTATGTTTATTTTCGAATTTTTCATGAGTAAATATGACAAATTTTTATTGAGTATATATATTGAATGTGCAGTTTATGTAAATATCTCCGTAAAAAGTGTTTATTTCCACATAGTGTATTTGATAGTGGGAACTTGCATTTCGTAGCAGCTAAGACTAACGTCAGCGTCGAGCTATCGAAAGAAAAGTTGACATTTTAGGAAAGAACCTGGAAAGCGAAATGAGTTTCCCTTACAGCCGAAACGAATTCACTCAATCAGTACGTCTGAATATGCCTCTCGCTTTGAAAGCATTGAAAACTCGTTTATTCCGTATACGACAAGCACGAGGAAAAATAGCATCGGCACGCAGGTCTGGCGAATGTAATTGCGTTAGCATCCTTCACGTTGATGAGAACCTCCAGCACTGCTGAGACTTGGCAGGCGGAAACAAAAACACGGGCACCTGATCTGCGGCTCAGAAGGAGTAGAGACTAGTGCTCAGTCGTTCGTTTTATCACAATATTCGTACACATTCACCAGTAGAATTCTCCCCTAATAAAACAAATGAGCTAATGTGCGCTACGTGTCGAAAATGAATGAATTCGAGGGAAGCATGTCATGCAGAAAATTTTCTTTAGTTTCAAGAAGCAAATTCTATAAAATATGAGTGTGAAAATTCAAATAAAATTCGCATAAACGCACAAAATGTCTATGGGATCGCGAGCATCTGATCTGAAACACATAAAAAATTGATAGTACAGTAACCCTGATCAGTTGTGTTCCAGCAATTTAAAACTGTGTCTCTCGCCTTTATAAAAAGGGAACAATCGCTCCATTAACAAGCACTCCATGTATGGACGGCTAATCTGTGCAGACCAGTTGGAACTTCATTAAAGGATTTAGAATTTAGAGCTAGCAATTAGAATAACACAGCGAATAAAACATGGGCACTGAAGTCAATTTATTGTATGGAAACGACTGCGTTCCTCTTCTCGAAATGATAGTGAGTGAATGTCGAACAGTGAAACTGAAGGTGAGTTGTGGGTGTACGTATTTCTTATTGTTTACACGCTAGTTCAAATAATTTATTCAATGGATTCTGACACGAGGTAAAGCTGTTGTAAGTCTTTGGAATAGTGCATAAAATCTGTACTGCTTACTTTTGAATCACAGTCGTTGAATTCATTGCATCCAGCAGTCATGTTTTAACAAGAGATATACAAATGCTCTCCTAATTAAAAAAACTGAATATCCCAGTTATGTCTTGGATGTTATTACATTAACAAAATTTTATTCACGTATGAATATCAATTTTACTTTGTCTTAGATCTTTTTCGTTAGTATTTTTCATTACTCAACTTTATTTTAACATGAATAGTACCTAAATACAATTCTGCAAAAAATCAGCATATACTCGCTATGAGTAGCTGTAACAGAACTTTAAATTTTGCATTTGTTATCAGCTTGAAAATAACAATTAAATTCGTGAATTTCTACTGATAGTCATAATTTTAGGCCAACACACATTTCCGAGCCAAAAACTACCTAACTTCATAGTTATATGAAAGCCATTATATTTAGTTATATACTGGGTTTTAGAACCCTCCATGATTCAGATCTCAGCAAACACTGAATAAAATCTTCAGGAAAAGATAGAAGTATAAATGCTTCTGGTCAACGAGTCTTATAAATTTTCGATTTGAGGGAAAGATCCTTAATGTTCCAGAAACATTTAATGAGCTGCTCGAGCGTTTTGAATACGAATGGTGTCCTCTTCTGGTTGACCGGAACCATCGAGAACGAAGGTGTACTTCTTTACCCCAGATGTAAAGAGATCATACTTTCTTTTCATAAAAGGTCATACTGTTGCTACGTAAACTCGTAGATTTTAATAAATGTCCTTCATGAAAGCCCTCAAAACTGTTACACTACTCTCGGTATCCCGGGCTCTTGAGAGAATACATAAATCTTTCAAAAGTTGACGTAGTTCCCCTATCACTTTTAAATCCGCTTGCGTCCTGGAACAAATTAATCTTTATTAGTACGACCCAACACGCTTCTTACTGCTCTGCAGTCCAGTCTATGAAGTCTTTTTCCATACGTACCTGCTAATTTGTATGATATTTGCAGACTGACCAATGTCTGTGACGTGCCTGCTCAATTTTTAAGGACTGTTCCTTCTGTTTTCGACATATGGTAAAGGAAAAAAATTGGCATTGAACATACCGGTCAGCTTATGAACACATCATCGCCTGTTCGATTTCACTACATTCTTCAGACAGCAGCTGCCATGAAAAGTAATGATTTAATATCTACCACCATTGTGATCGAACAACAGGTTTTCACCGGTTTCTTTCCACTGAATAAAAATTACTTCTCAGAGATCAAGAAATATGTGCATTAGATCCAAACATAAAAGAAAATCTTATGAATAATTGTAAAGCTGGGAATGAGAAATTTTAAATATTCTGGCAGTTGAAAAATGCCGATGAATATCAAAATATTTCGTTGCCGTTGCCCCTAAATAAGTACCTCAACAGCGATGAAAAATTACAAAAACATTTACTGGTGTATTCTAATTGAACAAACTACTGATTGAAAGGAGGAATGCAAAGTTCTGTTCTCAACTGTCAGCTCCGGAAAAAGACTTGAAAGCAGAAAAAACAGAAGTATATAAGAAAAATTTCCATTCGGAACTGGTCGTTTCTCACGAACTTTGGAGTTCAGGTCTCGTTTTGCCCAAGTTTTTGAAAGGATCAACGGCTGCCAGAACTGCGAGAGCAAAAATAATAGGATGCTTTTGAAGCGTAGTTTTGTCAAGAAGTCGCTCTTATTCCAGACGTTGTATGTCTACTACTGGCAGTCCCCATAGCCCGACCTGGTCTGACATGCCCCGTTTCTTGCCAATAACAGGCCGTTCTCCAGAGACATGAGACGAATTGCTAGGGATTTCTTTGATATTTGCCCCGATAAGCACAGTCAACTTTCACAAGCTTTTACTTTGACTTAAATGTATGGCAAATCAAAGCGTGCATTTTACACATAATGCAAGAAACTTACAGAACATTTTAGTAAAATATGTAATCCAATTTAAATAAACCAGGAAACCTTAAACACATAACACGCGCCATCCTTTGAAGCTGATCAAGGATTTGTTTGATGCTCACAGTTGTATGTAAAATATATCCGTTTAGTGACAACCAAAAAGGAAAATATGTCAGCAGTACAGACTTATGAGAACAAAAGAAATATTTCAGGGCAATATACAGGGTGGGGCAAAATAACTTCTTTTTTTTCAAATTGCTTCGTTTTGAAAAAATGAAGTCATGTTGCTGCATCTTGTAGTATTTCAAAAATTCAAAATCAATACGCAAAATACTTCAACATTTCATCTCTTTGCATAAACTTCTATATTAATTTTATATTAATATAAATACATATATATATACATAGAATATATTTAGATGTTTAGGAATTTGCAACCCAACATGCAAAATCACATTGCTGCTTCTTTTCTTCATAATAAAAGGTCCCTTGTTTAATGCAGTGTATCTTAAATAGGCTCTCTCCTGCAGCCCTAGTGTATACAGGCGCTGTACGCCTAGTGTGTGAAGTTATATGAGTGCACAAAAATAAACTCAGAATTTAGGAAGCTAAAAAGCCATTTCTTTGGCAAGTTGTATCCTCAGTTGTAGATTTTTTTAAACGACTACTCTTCCGCATTGGAGAAAAAAAGCTGGAAAAATTATATTAGAGAAGTAAGTGTTTCTAGCAAAATATTTTGCCCAGTTCTGGATTTTTCATACATGACTCCATACGACTATTAAAAAAAAGGCAGATCTTTGAACGTTCAGACGTGACAAAGTAGAAAAGACCAAATAACTGTCTCCATTGTACTGCAGTCGGCGCACATGAAGCTCAAACACGAACCATGTCCAAGAATGTAAAACTTTACACCAAAAGTTTAAACCAAAAGTCATGTTTATCAATTGCTTAGATCGATTCCCAAAATCATTGGATTTGAATTCCATGCCTTAGAATTGACTCCAAAGAATGCGCCTCGTAACTATTTTGTCTGGTCAATAAACTATTCAAATTATTATATTAGTTATTATATATTATATTGTTATTAGTTATTATATTAGTTATTAACTATAACAATTGACTCCAAAGAATGCAACTCGTAACCATTTTGCCTCGTCAAAAAACAACTATTCAAACTATTTTCGTAAGTCAAATTGCATTTGCTGATGTCAAGCGAACAAATTAGGTAATTTTTACATATTTTGACAATTTTATCTGTAGTCTACACGATATGTAAGTGGGACAGTATTATACGAGTATTTGTACCTTGGACCTGTATTCACCTCATATACAAGCATGTGCAAGGGGTGCAGTATTTAAACGTCAATAACTTGACACGGACTATAAGAAAGTACTTTTTGAAATCATTAATTGACATTTATGTATTATGCGTAATAAATATATTTTTGTTTATGATGCAGATTTTGTGGTTTGAGACTGAAGATTGAAACGTCAAAAGTTAAGTTAAAAGTACATCAACGCATGGCATGAAGAGCATCTTTTATTTCGTCCTACGTAGTTGAGAAACATTAGTTAATGTGTTAGTAGATTTAAAAAAAACACGAGCATTTTATGCTGAGAAAGACTGTTTAGCACATCTGTGATGACGATGACGGGGTGACCCTGCGATATAAGTCATGGTGCCATTATTTTAATTCAAGGTTTGAGTTTCACCCTGCCGAAAAGCAGGGTCAATCACCACTTTTTGTGTTTTGAGGAAAGTTTAAATGCTTTATCTGACTTACGAATAATTTACCGGAGCCAAGACGAGTGTAATAGAGATACAGGTTGCAAATCACTTAAAAAGAGAGGCAATACGAGAACGAGTTATTAACAATGAATTTTGTCTAGTAGGTCTGTTTGGGTTTGAGTGTGTGAGCGAGTTATTTAATACAATACATACACAAGGTGTCCAAGCGTTGCAGGACCCGAAAAGAAACTGACGAGACTCAAATGGTTAAATTTCGATTGCTAAACTTTCTAGCTCGCGGTACTTAAAAAATTACGATAGAATGTAAAGGGCTTAATGTTCACACATTATTCTTCACTTCCAATGCTTCTTCAAGATGTCACAAGTTTCCAAAAAATCAGACTATAACTTCGCCTTTGAATCTTGATATTCCATCATCCTTCATCCTAATTGTGGATGAAGAGAAACGAGTGAAACCCAACCACTCTTGGATGAAGTAAATTTTTGTGCCATTGAATAGCTTGAAATGCTTGAAAGACTTGTCTTGGTAACAAAAATTGACTTTCAAAAGACTAAACCTTAAGCCATCATCAAAATCCGTCCTAATTGTACAGTAACTATCATATCATAAAGCGCCATTCAAGACAGTTTAAATTCTTCGTTATACTTGGACTGTTGAAAAAATTGCTTGGCTATTCAGAACCGTGAAAGAAACCTATTTCAGTGGATCAATAATTCTTAATAAGATTAGAGAAATTGGAAGACTTACCCTAATCCAGCGATGGTTGAGGGCCTCCCTTATAGTGATGCGGTCCACAGGATCGTAACAGAGCATCCTCCTCACAAGCTCTTTGGCTGTCTCGCTCACGCACTCCCACAGCCGATTGTTCAGTTGCTATCAGTAGAAAGTCGTTAGATAACAGAATCTATCTATGAAGCAAATGTATTGGTACTTCAGAGCCATTAAACTAGGAATATAATAATAATAATAATTCAGTGCAATTAGAATCCGTTTTGGACTCATGAGTAACCTAAACTATAAACAGAGATCTCAATGAAGTTCAATGCAAAAATGAGGAGTTCAGCTCTTGAACAAACACTCTGGAGTGTACAACAGAGTTCTCAAGTTTTAAAGGTAAAGTAAAGTACAATCCTAATGAAAACTTCACATGAGATAACAAACTAAGCGAAGGGTTATAGTTGAAGCAGGGCCTCGACAACACCTTCAACACATTACACAAAAGAAATTGGTGTGCGTCAAGAAGTCGATGCTCTCATCCCCTCATGACTCCGTTAACATCAATGACGTTATTCTAGGGACACTTTTGACTATGAAATGTGTACGGAAATGATGTATGGTTTACGTGGGCATATCTCGTGAGATCAAGGAGGAACTGCTTGAAAAGTTTTTTCCGTATGAAAATGCGCAAAGCTCAGGGCAGATCTCCGAGATCAAATGGTCAAAGCCCTTTGTCGATGATGCAGGCTATAGGGAAATTGCAAAGCACTTTAAAGTGCATCTCAGTACAGTTGATTCCATACATATATAGAAAACGCAAGAAACATTATTCTACAGTGAACCCCTCGTATTCTAGCACCCCAAAGAAAAATCATTGCCTTTTATTTCGAAAGACGGTTAAAATTGTTTCTTAAAAACCTTTAACTACAGGAACAGAATTTGTAAAAAAACTTAGAGAAGCAGGAACAAGTCTTTGTCGTTTAATTTGGCTACGTAATTCTTATCATAATTCATTATAACTTAAATAATTCCAATTTTTTCAATCTGTGTTGAATACTTTATAACCTAACTATATCATAGCATGCGATGACAATAAATCCATCAACCTTGATCATTGCAACGATTACATCAAACAATTTTCTGAGGAGAACAGATCACGGATGAAATCTGATAACTGTTTTCATCCCATAAACATTTCACGTCAGTAGTGAATGGAAAGAGACCTCTTGTCTTCTCTGCAAAAATATCTTAGCTGAACCTACAGCACACATACGCCAACGATAGGCAATTCTTTCATCTAGAACGCAGGTTTTTAAGATTTCTTATATGTACAATAACTGATGTTGTTTAAGATGAAAACCCTCCGCAAGCAACACGTTATGTTTCAAACCTTATTCCACTGAAATAATATTAAAGATTCATACTTTTACTTCAAAGAGCTAGATTGTAAAAAAATTATCTTCACAAACAGAGAGAGAGAGAGAGAAAGAGAGGCAGAGCGTGTGAAGGTATATGAATGTTACGGCAAGAAAGGGTGTTATTGAGGTCAGGCACAAGCATTTTAAGTACCATCTTGGAAATGGTGTCTGCGAGATTAATGAGAGCGAAAGGGCAAGTTGAGACGTAAAGTGTGGGTGTTATTAGTTCATAAGGGCAGAGAACCGAACGAAGTGACAGTAAAAAATATTTTCTGCATTCAGTTGGTGGCTTGAAAGGACTTCAAGTTCGTTAGTGGTGCTCTGACCTCTGTGCTAAGGTGTGAGAGATGGAGTTGTTGAGAGTGTATATCGATAAGAACAAAAATTCTTAGTCAGAATAAGAGAAGCAAAAGATGTTTGAGTAATGAATAGCGAGTGAGTTGTTAAAAACAGTTAATTAATGGTGTCAGTGGATGGATCCGATTAAGTTCACTTGAATTCTTTTTCTTCGTTCCTTTGATTCGTCGTCTCCATTTAGAATGTCATTGTGCTATCCTTTTGCCCTGCAATTAGCAAGAGACCAAGTAGTGCTGCATAGTAGGTAACTTTGGAAACTTTGAAAACATAGATTTGTAATACATATTTGTTCATTCTTAAATAAAGTAAGTGTATTTTCTTCAACGTCAGGCCTGACCTCTTCGGCGACGTCTTATACCCGTGTGAGTTCAGCATAGGGCAATTAACATAGGAAAATAGATAGGTAGTGATAACATCGGTAAATAAAGATAGGTAGATAAACAGATAGTTCATTGTAAGTTTAGTCTCACTCAATTGAGGCTGACTGAACACAATTTAATTTATTTCGTTCACACCAGATCGGTCTTTACTGTCTCCAGCAAGCCGTTCTGTTAGTTTGAGTAAAGCTTGTCATGGATTAAGATTTAGTTCATTGTCAATTGTATGTTTTTGTTAATTGTAAAATTACAAATAATAAATTGTATAAATTGATTATTTCCTTCTCAAATAAAGTTAGGCAAGAATAAAAAGCCATTCCCTGAAAGAACCTTAATGCTGGAAATTATGCTCTTCCAAATGGATATGCAGTGGGCATTTGAGCGGGAGTAAATATTGTAGACATTGCATCTCTGGATTGTAAGTGGATTAGTATGTCCACACTTCAACTTGCATTTGATGTGTGTGTGCATGCTAATAAGAAGCCGGGAATATTTTTTGATCAAAGTACAAATTTAAAGTCTTGAAAGATACACAAAACCCAACAGAACAGGTTGAGTGTGTGTTGTGTTGAATAAAGCCTATCTGAATGATTTGAAAAATGAGCTGTATATTACCACGAGAGGGGAACGCTGAAATGCATGGGCTGCCAGTAAAAGGCACAGAATAAAGGAAGGAGAAATCTTAAGAACAAATGGAAGCAATTTAGAAGGTAGTGTGCTAACGTATATGTTGTGGACGAGCCTTGAAGGCTAAAAGAAGAAAATAAATTCACTGTTAGGATGAAGTTGTAGCCAGAGGCAGTACGACCTATTTACTTTTTTTCAGTAAATAGACATAGCCTGTCATAAATAGCATGGAAGCGCAAAATATTCTGTGCTGTATCGTCTGCGTACTCTTGATGTCGTGGGAAGTTTAGCGACTTCATGTCTACGGCACATGACAAGCCAAGTTTTATGCATAATATCCGATTGAACTCTTGTAAGATGTAACTGTTTTGAATGAAGTGCTCACGTGAAGTATCACATTTTTTGACATTAGAAAAGGATTAGAAAAGTGGCAAATAAAACTCGTTCTTACGTAATGATGAAAGAAGGCTAATAGTATTTTAGGAGACTGTACATTGCATAGCGAGAGGTGAAACATAAGTTTTAACAGTGATCATTATTTTCATGATCAGTGTTGTACAGCATTGTAATGCTCTGCCTTTTTAATTACATAGATACTCATGCTCGCTTCGTATGCTTGAGCAATGTATGCTTCCTGTTTATTCTGTCCCCAGTTACTTTTTGCAGTTCACTTGTCACACTAGCAGTTGTTTTTGCTGCAGTTATAATTATATGAACCGGTGTTTATTCATAGAATTTGTGACTACCTACTGCTAAATATTCTGGTTATCTGCAACCTTTGTCTTAGTATTGGAACCGGAGGAGTTGTCCTATCATCACATACGGAAGGAAGGAGGGCGGTAGTGCAGAGGAAGCGTAGTGTACGGTCCAAAAATAGTGACTCATTGGAGAAATTATATTTGAAAACATTGAACGTATTAAAGCATGTATTGAAAAGGTATAGAAGCATAAAGAAGCGGCGGAAGGGCAAAGCGTGGAAGATGTAAATGATCTGGACGTGTAAGATAGTACAGCTTTGCGTATGAGTGCGACAATATTGTGCTTGTGTTGCTCACCAATGTTTGTAGTTGTTAATAGTATATTTTATACAAATTTTTGGTTATCCCCCTCCAAAAAATCGTATGAAGTAAAAGTTTTTAACTGTACAAATACAAGTTTCACCACATTCTAACAGTCATATCTTACAACAAACGTGATCTATGAATGATGTATGCAAGAAGTTCCTTCTCTCATATATTCAAAAACTTTATTCGAACTTCATATGAAACCTCGTGAGATGATCACGTGGAATACAAATCTGAGTTCGATTCCATATTTTGCTGTTGAAATCTCTTAATATTTATTACAGTTAGATCCTAAGAAACAAACGTAGTCACCTAAATGACTACCATATATGCGTAGTATATCTATATGATCACCCGTGCTGAAAGAGGCTTAAGGCTTGAAACTTCTGCATGCTTACATTTTACGGAAACACCAGCGCTCACAGTCGCTTCAGGCATTTTGTCAGTTAGTGAGGATGGATGTTTAGCTTCTCTGAACATGAACGGATAAATTCCTGCCTTGAGAGAACACATGAATAAATCATTCGGGATGCTGAATGCCTGTCCTTCTACTTGTGTTCTGTTGAATTGCGTCATGCTTGGACGACGTGTTATCTGGTCATGCTACTGACCATGTGAGACATGTTATCTGGTCATGCTGCTGACCATGTGAGACGTGTTATCTGGTCATGCTGCTGACCATGTGAGATGTGTTATCTGGTCATGCTGCTGACCATGTGAGACGTGTTATCTGGTCATGCTGCTGACCATGTGAGATGTGTTATCTGGTCATGCTGCTGACCATGTGAGACATGTTATCTGGTCATGCTGCTGACCATGTGAGACATGTTATCTGGTCACGGTGTTAACCATGTGAGACATGTTATCTGGTCATGCTGCTGACCATATGAGACATGTTATCTGGTCACGGTGTTAACCATGTGAGACATGTTATCTGGTCACGGTGTTAACCATGTGAGACATGTTATCTGTTCACGGTGTTAACCATGTGAGACATGTTATCTGGTCATGCTGCTGACCATGTGAGACGTGTTATCTGGTCATGCTGCTGACCATGTGAGACGTGTTATCTGGTCATGCTGCTGACCATGTGAGACGTGTTATCTGGTCATGCTGCTGACCATGTGAGACGTGTTATCTGGTCATGCTGCTGACCATGTGAGATGTGTTATCTGGTCATGCTGCTGACCATGTGAGACATGTTATCTGGTCATGCTGCTGACCATATGAGACATGTTATCTGGTCACGGTGTTAACCATGTGAGACATGTTATCTGGTCACGGTGTTAACCATGTGAGACATGTTATCTGGTCACGGTGTTAACCATGTGAGACGTGTTATCTGTTCACGGTGTTAACCATGTGAGACATGTTATCTGGTTATGCTGCTGACCATGTGAGACGTGTTATCTGGTCATGCTGCTGACCATGTGAGACGCGTTATCTGGTTATGCTGCTGACCATGTGAGACGTGTTATCTGGTCATGCTGCTGACCATGTGAGACGCGTTATCTGGTCATGCTGCTGACCATGTGAGACGTGTTATCTGGTCATGCTACTGACCATGTGAGACGTGTTATCTGGTCATGCTGCTGACCATGTGAGACATGTTATCTGGTCACGGTGTTAACCATGATGGAAGATGAGGAATATGGATTTGCTCGTTTGTTACAAGTATGTGCTCGTCTTTTCTTTAAATTCAACATTTTATTCATATATTAGTACAAGAAACCGTCAGCGATGGAAGTTACTAACTCAAGTCCCTACTTGAGAGGCTGCTTAAGAGTCACAAAACAACGTAAGGAAGAAAAATAAAAGTGATATCCAAACGGACCTAAAATTGAAATGTTTTGTATTGAAGATTTCTTATAAAGATGAAATTAACTAGTCTCGGTGTGGAGGAGAGAAAGGAAATGAATTTCGCCAAGAAAATAAACAAAAACATTCCACAACCGAAGGTATACAAAAGTACGTGAGTGTTTTATGAAACACCATGCAAGTACACTCCGTATACTCGCTGCGCTCGTGGTCTGAACGCACAAAGCGCATGTAGAGCATTCACAAATGATTTTTCTTATCCGAGAGACTCGTCCACTTCCAGAAGTCCGTTCCACAGCAGCGCACTTTCTAGGCTATAATGGTAATTAGTTTCTTTGCTTATACATTTAACGTCAACTACAACGCTAGAATCAATTGAGTAATGAAAATATCTCTTTATATATTCTCAAATAGCGTTTACTTCTACAGATTATTTCAGCCCTCATTGGTTACACCTAAAACAAGAAAATACAATACAAGGCAAAAAATTGTTTATCATTAATTGTGCCTGTTGTTATAGAAACCAAGGAAAATGTATCGCACCAAGAAGTCTCATCTTAACCTTCATGGACTGCAAACAAAACACAATCCAATTTTGACAACCAATTTCTGTGGAAAATTTGTTCATTTCTACGAATATAATATTATGTACAACGACCAACCTCTGATTGCTTCGAGTAATATGAGACATCTCTTCTCAATAAAGCAGCCAAGCAAAAACAAAGCGGAAAGGGTACTCACGTTGAGATTGGCCTGGCATATTGCGTCGTAGAGCCTGTCTTTGGTGCCCATGAAGGGGAGTGTTCCCGACAGCAAAGTGTGGAGCAGTACTCCAGCACTCCACACGTCCACCGGTTTGCCGTATGGCTGTCGCTCAACCACTTCCGGGGCCATGAAGTGCGGGGTGCCGATCCGCCCTGGAGCACACGTGACAGAAGGGGAAATGAATAAAGGTGTCCAGAAGAAGGGGAGCTGCGACTGAGAGCAATGAGATGTGGAGTGTCTGGTTTGACCTGGACGTATGGGAACTGGAGGAAGTTAAACAAAAGAACAAGCTTTGAAGAAAATATTTGAAACTAGAGACGGCTCAATACGTGATAAGGCGAGCCAGGACTGAAGGAAATTAAGCAATAAGGGAAAAATAAAGGGAGAAAGTGTAACATGAAGCTAATGCAGCGGGAACTGAAAGAGGGAATGTTACTGAAGAGGGAATATAGCGTACAAAGTGTTAATAAGCGACAAATGTTACAAACGAAGAGAGAGTGAAGAAAAGGTTCCCAAATTGAAGAGATGTTAAAGCCAGCAAGATTAAATCAGGATCTTGAGTTGAATTAATGCAGTAAAATACAATGGTTTCACTCTATCAACTTAAATTTGATTAGTTGAGATAAGAGATCATGCCAAAGCTTGTTGACGCAACTAAAGACGGGACTTAACAGGCCTCAATCATGGAGCGAGTACCAGTAAATATGCCGGTGTTGGGCAACACAATTAGAAATACAACTTTCGAGAAAAGTTTCATTTTTGCTTAAGAAGGACCTTGAACTGTGTGATAATTCGTAGGCTAAACTTTATACTCGTACATATACGAAGAAACTAAAAAGAAAGACCGTGATGCAGTTATCATTTGAATGGAAATCTTAACACGAAATTCTGTACATGAGGACAAAGGTTCTCAATTTGGTTAAAGAAGGAAAAATAAAAAAATTCATTGCGGTAGAAATTTTTGGTTTTCTTGTGTCATACAAAATGAAATAATAGCATGAAAAATCATTTAAAATACCATCTACTATACATTCAAAATTAGTTTTAAATTTATGTATGTAGAGAATTTCTAACAGCATTGATTTTGACGGTGATTCCACTGTTTCAAGCTACACATAGTTTTATATAGATAATAAGAATGTAGTAAAAGTCTTCAAACTTTTCCTATTGTTGTTTCTTTGGTTAAGTGTTTGCTTGCTGTTTCTACTTTGACGTAACCTTTACGAGTCTCAGAACTTCCAACATGACCTGTAGCGTCAGCGACAACTTTAAAGCATCGCTCTGCATTTTTCTGAACATGAAGGCCAACTCGGTACTTGCATTGATGTACTCCTACAGAGCGTTCTAAATCTGTTTAGTTCATGATGTTGTCAATGGTGGTTTCAAAACTTCAGAATTCAAATCACAACTCAGAAACTTTTATGGCAATGACATTTCATGAGCCAACTTTTCGTTGATTAAATGAGCAGTCTCCCAACTAGTTCTCGTCAAATAGGTCTCCTCTAATTTTTAGAGTCAATTCCACGGCCTCAGCACGACTTCTGAAATTAACAACACTACTTCTGATCGAGCAAATCTAGCAGACATCCTCACTACAGGTACAACGACGGCTCTCCTTAACCTACAATGTGTGTTTAAAAGATTGTAAAACTCAGATGAGAAATGAGCAAAAAAATCAAAAATGCCCTAAAATGTGTAATGCTCAAACTAGAGAAATACTAGAGTAAACTGCTTTTACAATCCAAACCTTTAATATTGCCCTAGTGACGTTTCTAGGTGTCTACCCACGCTGACCAGATTTTGGAACCCAAAGAAGTCAGATTTCCTCAGTTTGTCCCTTACATATGTAAGATTTAGTCCTGAAACATTGTACACACATAATTAAAACACTAAAAAATCTGAGTGCGTTTAGTTCTAATGTTTCTCCTTTTATACATTCTTTCAGCTACATTGCTGTATTTGCCAAAATGTCCACTAACCCTCAGGCACGGCTTCGTCGCAAGCCCTGGTTTTGAAGAAAACGCCCGTTAATTCGCCTCATTACTACCCGACGTTTTAAGATCTTGTGCGTCATAGCTAGGATGTCTAGAGGTGTTCCTCTCTCATAAATGCTACATTTAAAGATATAACAAATTTGCGCTTGTCCATTATATTTTGTGAGCAGCCTATCAGTTACTTCTTTCTTTGTTCAAGCACACCCTCCCTCAGTTCCTCCCTCATCAGCCTCATTGGATTACACTTCGTTTTTCAAGATGTGATGTCAAGAGACTCCACAACCAATAGCTCTCGAAATTTTTCATTTTTCAGAGAACTTCTAGTATACGGTATCCACTACTCGCACATATTTGTAGGTAAAGTAGGAAATAGCGTTATTTCAATACTGCAAAATATGAACAAACCAACCTCTTTTCATCCAAGATCAAGCGGGCGCGAATTGTCAAAAATAGTTCAGTAAGCATAAAGTATCTAACGAGTATTGTTTTATTAATAGTTATTTCAGTCATTAACCCTAATGTGAAAATGAATTTAATGAAACTGTACACATATTCCTCATAGCATACTGTATAAGTTCTGAAAGAAATCTACAGCTACAGAAGTAATCAAAATATTATATTATACAAGCATGTTCGGATGCTGTAACGACTAGTGCTTATAAAATATGGCTAATAAGGTTTAATGATGGCGATTATGACACATCCCTCAAATTTTGCTCCACAATACAATGACCCCCTCTGAATGATTAATTTTGAAATGAGACTACTGTATTGGATCCTTATTAAAAGGCCAGAAGCTGGCTTATAAATATAGAGCGCCATGTTCAATTATCCACAAACATCTGAAACATAATCAGAAAGGTCGCGATAGTGATTAAAATATTGATTTATACTATTCAGATAAACGGATTTTAAACTTGTTCTTAGGTCTTCTCTGGCGAAGTGCAATATCTTCCTAACACCCTAATCCATATTAACAAGGACGTGTTCTCCCTGTTTGCTACGCAATCCAGCCTCTTATTTAGCCAAAGTGCAATAGATACAATAGGCGCAAGGCCCAGCTGGCTCTAGGCACAGGGCCATTTTTGTTTCACACGGAGTGTAGATTGCTCAATTGGAGGCCTCAAAAGTGAATGTTTTTGCAGGTCGCCTTTAAATTGATTCTCAGCGAGCGCGACCGAGCTGTAAGTGACATGGGTTGTGTGCAAGTGTTCGACTGCAACACAGCCAGTCGAAAAAGCCTGTCAGCAAAGTCCTCGTTACAGTGTTAGATGTATTCGCAATTTTTACTGTTTCTCTCTTCTGTACTTAGCCAGTTTGGTTAATTATGATAGTGGCATTTTCAGTGACTGCGTAGCTGTGATTGGGTACAAACGTTTTTTCATAAAAATTACTCGCACATTTTCGTGCGAGCAATCCAGTTAGATCAGTAAAACTGCTTTCCAAATCTTATTTTATGGAGTTCCTAACAACCAAAAATTAGGTTGCAGAAGTCTAAGTGTTTTCCGACCCTGCGTAAACAAAGCCAGGTTTTAGGTTGCTGGAGTGAGCTGCCAAATCAACTTAGCCCCTCAAAGAGAACTCCATCAATTCATCATTCGAGTTGGGCGAATACGTTAAATATCTCCACAAGAACTAGAATGAATAAGAAAATTGGTGGTTCAACCGAGATTCGTTGTAATAACGTGTACAAGCTGCAGTAACACTTCAATAATAACTTCATGTCTTCATTTCAATAACATCGACGATTAAAAGTGGTTGTTTGTTAAAATCGTCATCAGACGTTAATACTATTTCGCGTTAGAAGTAATTCAGGATCATAAAATTGATGTTTAGATTCATTGACTGCTTCCCCGTAAGAATGTTAAAAATACATTTCAGGACTAAATTCACTTACCTGACTTTGCCGATATTCTGAATTGCATTGACTTGACTGACAAGTTCTATTCCGAGTGTAAAGAGTATTGATAAAAACTTTCATTTGTTTTTGTTGACGTATCTAACCTTAATTCAGAGACAAGACGAACGTAGAGAGCGAAATCATGAGCTTCCTGGACACCTTTACACGACGTAGAAAAACAAAAGAAAAATTTTGCTCACCCGCTGAGTTGAAGTTGTACTGGTCCGTTACTGCAGGGCGAAAACAAAATTAATCAAACTTTGCCTCTCGAAGATTGGTACTTTATGAACTAGTGTTACTAGTAATATTTCTTTCAAGAACTGTAATTCGAGGATTCCTTTCAATTGCCAGAATTGAGAGCAAGAGCTTGCCTGATAAAATATGAGAGGTAGTCTGTCGCAGAAAACTGGATCAACGTGAATAGTGGAGGAATTTCAAGTCATTTAATAACCTAGGTTGCTAGCGAAATTGTACGTGAAAAGATAGAACCGTAAAAAAATATCCTTCATGTTCTTCTGGAAGACTGCAGGTTACGTTAAGGCTTGTTTGATGGTACATGCGAGTATTTGTTTGTAGGTGCATCTAGAAAACTACATCAAATACTTCAACAAGAATATTCTGTAAATAATTTCTTGACAATCCAACCTAACAAAGCCAGCTAATTTCTCAGTCAGCCATGATCCTCCGCTATGACTTAGATTATTCTTTATAAATAGCTAGCAAGTGAAATCGAAAGAGACCAATTTCACTGCTCGTGTAACTGCGTGAATTACAGCATTAAGATCATTTTTTCACCCTTCAATTCCTTGCAGCTAATTCTATTCCGACACGTGATTATTCCAGTGTCTCCAGTTGTATGATGGTGCATCGGTGATCAGATGGAAGAAATCAAAATTTTAATATTAGGGTCGATCCACACCTACAGTTTACTATTGTAATTTTCTATTATAACATTTTTAATGGAAAACTTGCGTACATATATTCTTATAAGAAACTCAAGCTCTAGCTCTTTTCCAAGTCTTTCCCCAGTTAACGTGTTAAGTGTACGTACATTAAGAACACGTACGAAAGACCACACATGAGTATAAATTGATTTTAACAATAATTCACTAACATTCGGAAGCATTTTTGGTTGAAAATAGTCTTTGAAATATTTTTGTATCTACTCGAACATGCCTGCCCATATTCTCGATCACGTCTGTTCCTGCAGTTGGAAGTATCCAATCACTTATTTCCATCGGCTTCGATCAAACCTTACAAAGTTTTATTTATCCGTACTGGTACATATTCCAGAGGACTGTAAGCTTTGCTGTTGAACCTCTCTAACAAAAGCAATCAAACAAAGGAAGCCAAAGCGTTGAAACCTTGAGTGCATCCGGCCGAAAATTTTTAGGTAGATGTTCTTTACCTTCGCCCACTCAATACCATTCCTTCCAATCTGACGAGGTGCAGAGTCCTGAACCAGCATCCATTCTTATGAAGCAAAACTTTTATCAGCCCAGAGGACAGTTTCATTCCGAAAATATGGATGTAACTGTCGGTATCAAGAGATTGTCCTTGGGGAACCGAGAAAAAATGGGGACTTTCTTTTCGTGATGTTTAACACCGGCGAAGACCATCGTTCTCTTAGGATGCTTAGTTCATGACGGTTTCCTATGCCCCTACCGGCCCCTGACTATAATAATTAAATTGTGCGTTTGATTGTTTTACCGGATGTTTTTTGATCATTTTTGTAGGCACGATTTGAAACGGCAAAATTTTCTTCCAGAAACGGTAAAATGCTTCCCTATTTTCCCCCGTAGAAGAAACGGTTTTTTTTCAAATGCTCACAGACTTACTCTTTTGGTTGGTTTTTAACAGTCTTAAATTGAAAAATTTTCATTGTGGAAAAAACTTGCATAGCTTTCAACTTTAATTTGCAAATTTCATCAATAACGTAGAGGTCTATTCCTTTCGACGCTCACGCCGAATATTATCTCTGCTTTAATGCTTCAATACAAAATATGTTATACTCAACTATTTTAAGCAATTAAATAAAGTCCTCATTCATATGAAACGCGTGCTTCAAGCCAATATTAAATCCTACAAGAAGCATTATGAATGAAAGTTACACATTATTTGAATTATTGAAATTTATATCAATTCTCCTAGGCCCCGCATTAGACATCATCGCAAAAGAACTATTCCGATTGTGACACGCATTGAAGAATTATAATCTTCCTACTCTATTGTAGGATTCATTCCGTAAATAAACAAATACGTTTAATTGCTTAGCCTTTAACATTCTGACCCACAAAAAATAGGACACCGACTAGGTCGTTCGTTGCATCATTGCAAAACAGGAAGTAATATTTGGTTCGTTCATTACTAAAAAAGAAACAATATTCACACACGGACTTGCAAGTGGGTTCTGAAATAAAATGCTTCCCCTGCTCCAGAAGTTCTTACGAATTGCTTCCTACTTGAGAGGACAGAAAGCAAGAAGAATTAGGACCTCCAAGTTAGAACTCGTATTCTAGACAGCCTGAAGCGATATGCCGTCTGGCGTGAAACATGGAAGTCCAATTTAGAATTTAGGCCCCAATTTAGCAATCCAGAATAACAAATTACCTGACTGGTGCGGTGCTCGATACTTTGTTAGCTTGTTCGCACTGATACCCAACAACAGTGGGCACTATCAGAGAGAAGACGTCTACCTGAAGGAACGTTTTATCCAGGTTCCTAAAAGTTGGATCACTATAGCTAGTTTACAGTACAAGAATACGAAAACACGGGTACTATGAAAACGATTCACAAGTTTTCCTTGAATTATAATTTACTCAAATATTATTTAAATATATGAAAATATTGAACGCAATACTCTCTCAGCTATTGTGAATACTAGGCCCATTATACGGGATTATTCATGTATTTTAATCAAAACTGAGTACAATTTTCTTTTCCATGGGCAAGTCGATAAACTTATGAGGTTCTTTTCTCAACAATCATGGAACTTCTGACAATTATAGAGTTCATAACTAACAAAAGTTTCTGTACTCTGCCACTAAATCAGATTTAGGCTGGAGACCAGTTAATTGGCTGGAACAGGAGTCTTATAGCGTCATGCTGCTCTCAGCAACCTGTTCATCAAGTAAACTAACTGCAGCTCTAACTTTATTCGCTAAGTGAGGAATTAGTGCCTCTCCAGCTCCATGATTTATTTTGAAAAAAATTCTCCCTCCGACGGCACATGTAATTTTACATACATATTCAAGAAAACAGTAATATGAGTTACAATAGAATACAAGATCACTTACTTCATCGTCACTATTATTAGTATTATTTTAAGTACACATGCAAAATCAAGGTAATTTCAGTTTGAGTCGTTGATATTTTCGGCGTCACTATTTATATTCAGTTCAGTAATTTACCTAATATTATTATTAATGTTAGTATTACTAAAAACAATATTATTATCTATTATTCTTCTTATTATTGTTATATCCCTCATTCTCAGAACTAGACAATCATGTGAGCCACAAGTTCAAGTCTACGGAATTAAAATCATGACGATTTTGCCTGGCGAACTTTCTATATATATATATTGGCATGATAATTTCAATTAATGGTCCCAAGTCGATCAATCATATTTTATATGATGTAAATAACGCTTAACAGGTTAACCAAATATTTTTGAAGCTATGACTCTAATTCCCCCAATGAAGTATAGTTCACATACGTTGTCACAGTTTATCATGCATAATTGAGTAATCGGCAGAAATGAAGTCCACTCTAAAGTTGAATTTTTTACATTTCATTCATTTTGTTATGCTTGGAATTACATAAGGATGTAAATGTTTGGTTATTAACTTACACTAAACAGAAAAAATTTCAGATTGCAGCGTACGTTTTCAGCCAAGTTAACGGAGTAAATTGTCTAATTGTATTTTACCGTTCGCCGCCAAAAGTAAATTTCACTCCTGTGAAGTGATAGTTTCAGACGTTTAGTAAGGACATGCATGTCAGGAAATTCTTGCCGTCAAATAATATATTCAACTGGATGTTAGCTTTATTGAAGATATTTTGTGAAGGAATCTTGACATTCAATGCATCGAATTGAGATGCAATTGTTTAATTTTCAATTTCCTCAAAATGTTTCACCCTTTGAATGTTTGACGGGTGAACTCAAAAATTTCAACGTAACTTGTCATGAAAGACAAAGATTTATTCCAGGATAATTTTGCTATTTAATTGGCGAGTTCAAAAAATCGTGTTAAGGAAAATCTGACTATCTTTTGAGTAGGGAATTCCGATTTTGTTATGACCAGTTTTTCACACAATATGATTAAAAAAGTAAGCGAAGTAAAACCTAGGTTCAAAAACGAATGTTCTTGTGAAGAGGAATTATTCATCAGGCAGCTGCAATATCAGATGCACATGTTGCACGACAACACGCCAACGACAATTTGTTCCTTCAGAGCGTGGAATGGCAGCAAGGCAGCAATTAGCATTTCACATGTTTGTTAAAAGCCAAGCTTACGCAACTCTTGCAAACATTGCCTCATCTTAAAGAATTGTTCAAGAAGTTCAAGAGAACTGAAGTTCAAGGCAAGTTAAGTATTGAGGAAATGAGGGCAAGATTTTTCTTGTTACTTGACCAATTCTAGGAATAAAAACCGAGTGCCATTGTACTGAAGCTCCATGATCTATACTGCCTTTATAACGAGACACTCAGTTCATATGAATGTGAGATAAAAACTGAATTACATGAAGTATGATACTTGTGAACTCAGACACCGAGATAGATTCCCATTTATGATTCAAGGTTAGGGCAAAATCAAATTTATGTCCTGAGACATTATTACATGATTAAGGGCAAAGTCCTTGCGGTCTACTACCTATCAAATGTTCTAAACTATACGATTTCAGTAGTAAGAAGTTGCAGTTGTGAGACGGATATGTCAAAAAGAATATAAACACATCTTTAGGTAGAACGAGAGATATTTTCAGCCGTAACGTACAGTATTCTAGCATAAATAACTCACATAAAGTTGATATTTCTTGTTGAAAAACTGAATATTAGTGATTTTAGTTTGTTTTGCATCTGTTTCGAGACTGTCTGGAGCTACAGTAAATTAAATAAGATGTGTACACAGCTTAAACGTGTTGGCATCTCTTCAAGCTCCTCGAAAAATGGCGGCCTATTATGCAGACTTTGAACTGTTGACCTAAAGTTTTGCTAAATAGGAAATTTCATAATTCATGAATAGCTTCTTTTCCACTCAGAGCAAATGTCATGAATTCCAAGTATCAAGTTCAAGATTAAATGATATCTAAATACGACCAGTCAAACATCTAGTTAGGGATTATAAGGCAAGAAAATGATATGTACATTGTTACTTCAAAATGAGGTCAACGTATGATCCTTGTTATAGCACTAGAAGACTCTTCAAATAACTCTGAACACAGCATACAGACTTACTTCCGTCTGAATATGAGAGCGATTGCACCATGAGAATTACCCTCGTAACATGTCAGAAGTCTACTATTTTTCATTGCTTTAATGGTCGAAATGATCAACGTATGTCATTTTGTGATACTTTCAATACCTCACATATCTTGTGATATTAATACTATATGAATATATATATATATATATATATATATATATATATATATATATATATATACGTAAATTGTACTTAGAAACTATTAGTATTTTTATGGTTTTGCTGTCTAACTTTTTTACTTCTAATTCCTTCTAGCGTAAATATTCGTCCTGATTTTCAACCTATTTATGTGTTATAATTAACAAAATAAAATGACGTATTTTTCGTTTACATGCTACTTTTTTCCTGGAGCATCGGAAATAATTTTTTGAAGTATCATTATGTGATATAAAAATCTTTTCACCAATATGATTTTGAAGGAAACCACAAATTTACACGAATAATTCTTAAAATGGTAATTTCGCGAATAAACTAATCAATCTTTTTCGATGTACAGTGTATATTACATATGTACGTAAAGTAGACCATTCCACCCATAGTTTACCAGCAAACGCTACACCACACTGAAAATGCTAAAAATTAAACATGCCTCTTTGCTTTATACTTATGAAAATTTTGCACTGTTCATTATGACCGTAGTGTGTCTCCATTTTCATGAATAAAATAGGATGACACAGGATTTTCTTCATTATTACTCACAATATTGCGTCTGACAATCTTCTCCCATGCTCACCTCCATCAACGAGCTCGCCTTCCTGCTGCTGGATGGCAACCCCAAAGCCCCCCAGCTTGACAGGGGCATTATTCTCAGTGCTGGCGAGCAGGACACAGTGAGGCTTGATGTCGCGGTGTAGGATGTTGTTGTCGTGGCAGTACAGAAGCGCCTCCAGCACCTGGCGCATGTAGTGGCTGCACCACAAACAAAATAACAAATATTGAATCATAAACTAATCAATCTTATAATGTTTCTCAAACTGAGGTATAATACATAAAATATGATGCACACAGTGAGTGCGTGAAAATAGTGTTTAGAAAGTTTTGGGTCAGGGTTCAGTTTATCCTGTACTCAACAGACCGCCTTTTAGTGCACTACAGATAATTCTAAAAACTTAGTACATGATGCTATTTGGTCATACATGACATTTTTTCACAACATTATACATAGTACACACAATTATACGATACAAAATTTATACATGATACTTCTTCATATGATAAATATCACACACAGTAATAAGATATATAATTTAAAATAATCTATTTATTTGATTTATAAAAATCATGTTCTATTAAACTTCCCGCACCTTCATTTGTAGTTTATGTAATAAAAAATTGGGGTGTTTGAAGACAAGTATAGAATTTTTCGGAGAATACAGACATTGTAGTTTAATAAAACAATGCAGCTGGTGTCCCTGAACACTTTTTTTGCCTGCAAACATGCAAAGAATTAGACTCTTAGATTTACTACTGGCCGATGTCAACGCACGCACTGACCCTAGTTTTGTACCTCACAGACGCCCTGCGTAGGTGACTGTGTGCCTCGGTTACCTGTTCATGCACAGGATAAGAAATACAAATTGAAGGTGCACCTACTGGCTTCTTGCTAGAAACTATGTATGACCCATGGCACTCTCTGCTATCCTTTTTGGAGGATAGAAGAGGCTTTTGTGCTATCCTTCTCTTTTAGGCTTCTTTATTGACGATTTATTCTCTCCCCTTTTATCTCTTCTCATTGATGTGATAGAATGCATGAACAATACTTGAACTATAAATCCCAACACAAAGCCTCAACCAACACAAAGCCCATGAGAGAAGACTGTTTTTCAGTATACGCTGAGAATTTGACGTTCCCCGCAGCACAGGTAAGATTCTTGGCATTTTCAACCAGGTTGTACAATTCATGAGTCTTGCTTAGCTGTCCCAGGGGACGTGGCTATCCCTTTGACATGTTCTAAATTACGTCCAGCAATTTAGTAAATCTTATTATGAAAATCTACAGGGTGTCTCAAAAAAATGTACTCACCCTTTAACCGTTGCTAACATGCTGTCTTCTTTGTGTTGCAGGTGTGAGGTTCGAACCTCTGTGAACATGATTAAATGTGATTAAAGAATCATGTTCGCAAAGGTTCGAACCTCACACCTGCAACACAAAGAAGACAGCATGTTAGCAACGGTTAAAGGGTGAGTACATTTTTTTGAGACACCCTGTATTTTAGGCGTATACATGCCGAGCAAAGTATTATTCTTTTCTTGCTTCCATTTCTTCTTAGGACAGCCGACGTGTCGTTTGGGCGAGCTCCTGCTCTTGTGCTCTCTTTTTACTTCCTCTTCTCCATTTTTTGTGGACGAAGTGATTTTGGTTGTTACGAGCACTCGTTCAGAGCGAGCCCGTTGTCGTCCTCTCAAAATTTCGATTTAAACTATGCTCAAAGATGAACGAATATATTGCGCATCTAAGGTGAAAATGAATCTTTGATATATTAGAAATGAGGTACATTTTTTTGATGAGAAACTATCGAACAGTAAAAGCAATTTCAGTAATCAACGCAAAGAATTCTTAAGACTCGTAAATTTCATACACTTCTATAAATTACTAAAAATAGCTGATACCTCAAAGCATTCGCCACGAATTCTAATAAATTTCGGCACCATTCTTGATTATGTGTTCTAGCATAACATTCTCGCTCCAGTGGACTCATAATTAATATCCACATCATCTCCAGAAGACCATCTCATCTTTACGAGTAACGAGAAATTTTTGCCTCGTAGCTCATGCACGTGACACAAAAGCGTGGCGCTGTTGTTTTAGCTCGCAATAATTGAGGCAGGCACGAGGCTACCGCTCAGCGCCATATTAGACCTATGACTAATGGGTTACTGGGAGCCTCAGCGCCCCGCTGCAGCCCTAATGGTATTTCCCTCTCAACTAACTGATATCCTCGTTCGACGTCGTCTATTCAAAAAATTTTCGCTTCGTGGTTTGAAGTAAGAAATTTTGAAAGTAGTGAAGTATTCAATACGATTACATAATGCTGCTAACGACAATGTATTTGAACACTGTTGTCATGTCTATGTATAAGAAGAAAAAGCATAGTTCGAAAAACTTCAATATATAATTACACTAAAAGAGTTTTAAACAGTTCACTGCAAGTATAATAATGTAGGTTTCGAAAAACCGAAGGCGTCAACGAACGATCCATCTCAACTGACAGCTGCAGCGAGCAGCATGAACCAGCACACTAGCCTCTGATCGCCTACGTCATGCCAAGCTTTTACTGAACTTTAGCATCAACGAATGCATCAGATTTTGTTCGTTCTATTTTCAGTTGGTGTCTAGCGTCAACGAATGCATCAGATTTTGTTAGCTCTATTTTCAGTTGGCGTCTAGCGTCAACGAATGCATCAGATTTTGTTAGTTCTATTTTGAGTTGGCGTCAACCCATGGATCAGATTTTGTAAGTTACTACTTCAGTTAGCGTAAACGCATGGATCAGAGTTTTTTAGCCACTACTCAATAAATACGTAAATAACAGACGACTCAAAGGAGATACTACTGGACCACTGACCGCCGCTGATGTCTCAACTTGAACAGACAACAGAAACAGGGGCAAAATTCTAAGTACATACTTTGCTTCTGTGTTTACCCTTGAAGACTCTACTGAAAACCCGCAACATCAAGCCTTGAACCCCCAAGAAATATTAGCAGACTGCGTATTTTCAGTCGAAAAACAGCTCATCCTTCTAAGCCAGAGTCCCAAACTGAAGGATATTTCCGCCTGGGGCAAAATTTGAAGCTACCAGGAAGGAAATAGTTCCACTACCTACTAGCAATAAAAAAAATCTCAGATGTATTTTGTTGCTGTTACTGACCGCTCTCTATCTGCTTTGTTATGAAACTATACCTATATCAGTATATTTGTGCATTTTAAAAATAAATTAGTAAATAGTCACAGTATGATTTGACTACTCTTTTCCTGGTACAGATGAAGAGGGAAATTTGGATGGCTGAACTGGGTGCAGGGGGAAATGACAGAAAAAAGATTCGGAACCACTGTTTTATGCCCGTATGAATCAGCAGGACAGTAAAAATTATCCGAACCTGGAACCAGTCACCCAAAAATGTCGCTTCTGATGGCACTGTGAACACATTAAAAAATTCTCCCGACGAATACTGGATAAGGAATCTCCCAATTCTATAAAGTACCGATTCCATGTTCTTCCTACCTCCTGAGGCATGTATATGACTGCAGTACACGTACGTGACTGAAATGCTTGTAATGATATAGGTGTGCGCACGTGCCTGGAATATGTGTGTGTAATTGAGGTGCATGTGCATGATTGATGCTTTTACGTTATACGACATGGGATGGGTAGCAGCCCAAGATTAGACCAAATGGCTCGCTTCTGTTGTCATATTCTACTCTATTCTATTGTACTTCAATCGGCATCATGTATGAATCAGATTTTGAAAGTTGCAACTCCCTTTCCTCCGCATGGCATCAACATTCATTAAATTGTTTCTCAAACGCAAGTCTTGGTATCCCTTTTACTGTTATCAAACATTCCGCTACGTTTTATGCATTTCTTGTCCTGGTTAAGAATTTTCCGCTTGAAAATGAAAAATTCTGGCAACTCACACGTCCGTTTGGAAATAAGTTTGCATCTAAAGAGACCTTGATTCAACTATAGTTCCGTGTAAGCTTCGCCTTGTCCTAGTAAAACCTGTCCCATAAGCATAAACATTCTGTTCTTGCAGAGTTGCACCCCACGTTATAAGTTTTGCAATCACAGACTTGCTGAAACACATTGGTAGCTCACGGCACTGTAGTTTACGTTAATGAGACGCCATTTCTCAGGCTAACCAACCTTTCTATTCTTGTTCTACCGTATCTGTAAACGCGGACTTATTGGTAACAGCAATTTCTGCATCTTTTATGGATACAAGATGCAACAACAATGCCTTCTCTAATGGCTTGCAATAACAATGGCTTCTCTAATGGCTTTTCTAGTAACTTTCCAACAACAGTCAGAACTTGACTCTGTGCTCAGATACCTGCCTGAATTACGGCCCAGCGTTATGAAGATTTTTTCTACTATTCTTGTTCCTCGCGTTGGAACTGATTTTAGGAAATTATTCGGAAGATATTTATAATTACGTACGGTTTCATTAATTAACCAAAATTACAATACTAATTTGGTCAAGAAGCACCTAATCTCTATTTCATCCATTCTTCAACTATTTTAATCTTCAAGGACTCGTTTCGATTAAACGTATTTCTTGACAAGTAATATTATATAAATAAAATCTACAATGCCAAAGGTTTTAACTTCCCTTTGATGAGATAGAAAGTGACAATTCATGTATGGTAGCACTTGAAAACTGTAATTGGATTTATGCTGCTGAAGTTAACAAGAAATGTTAAAAAAACGGGAAAACTACTGTTGACGAATTTACCGCCAACATTTCGAGAATGTGACATGAATACTATCCACTTTCCACTGCTGTATCATATGGAGAAAATGATTGCCAAGATACTCAGAACATCAATGTTGGTGCAATGCGAAGTGAAAATCCTCTGTATTTTTGTCGCATCCCCTGAATAACATTATCGTTTGATCAATTAATTGTTGCAAAAAATTTTTCAGTGAATTCCATAAATTTGTATGCCATAATCGAAAGCCAACCAGTTTCCTCGATTTAAATAATGATATGCGTCATTTCCTGTCAAGCCCTTGATCCATGAAGAAAATTTCCAGCGTATTTGAGGCAGGAAATAATCGGACTTCCATTCCAATATTGCGTCGGAAATTTGCACACTTATTGCACGCAGCATGAACACATTTTCTTGTGATAAACGCTGATCCGGAGCACGGTAAAGTAAAACATCCTAATTTTGGACCTTAATTGCAGCCTCGATGAGCAACTGGAGAAAAATCTCACTTGTAGATCTCGTTTACGCCATAATGTGAAAAAAGGGAATGAACATCAACGTTTAATAAGCACTTTTGCCTCGCTTTAATATATCTGTTATCAAAAAGAACACAGTTCAGAAGTAGCAATTCGTAGAATAAAAATATCCTACACGTTTTCCAGTGTCCAAAAATAATTACACGATTTCATCAACTCAAAGCATAGTTTCTGTTCCAAGTGATCACAAGAAAAAAAAGAGATAAAACCTAAACTTTGCTTCCTTAACTTCCGCTTATTTGTTTGTGCAGTGGAATTCAAATTAGTTTATGGTGTTGTGTATTTTGCTCTAAGAAAACTGAAACGAAGTCTGTTAAAACTGTCGCAGATACTGAGTAGGCTTGACGGGTACACGTGTTGTGATATTTTGATGGAACAAAAATTATGTCCTATCTTAGGATTTATTTTAACGATGAAAAAACGATTTGTATGAAAATATTTCACCATTAACAAAACTTCCACGGTTTTTTAGCGCCTCATTGTTTCTGTCAATAAGCTATTTAATCTGTTTGTGAAATTATTTCTGTTTGAAACAAATGATGAATTCAACTCGTTTTCGATCTTTTCTATTGATGTCAAAATTACACAATCCAAATAGTTCTGTAATCTCCAAAGTGAATCATGAACAAAAGAAGAAAACCAAGAGAATATGGGGAATGAAGCAATATTTCCTTTATAAGCTCTTCCAAACGATCTTAAGGAAATGGAGCGTTTAAAAAACGAGCATTTTCATGAAGAAGAGTGACACACATTCCGTTGACTAATTAAGGAGCGTTGCTTTAGCACCAAAACGGTTTTAATTGACAAAGTTGATTGTAGTAGAGATCCATTGCAATTGGTTGATTATTTTTATCATTGTGCAACAGTTCGTGCTAGAATATTCCATCCATATGCCACAATCTACTCTACGTGATCTACTCTGAATGAAGCCCTCCTTTCGGAGAGCTGAGCAGGTCTGCTCCCTCTGCTGGTCGATGAGCAGAGAGGCCTGGCGTTATGGCAATGGATTCCCTCTTCATCACCAGCAACGTGCACACCTAAAAATAGTGTGTGAATACGACAGCTGCGACTCACAACGAGATATTCTTTGCGCAGGATCTTCCGAAGACAGTTAGGGAGAAACTCGCTCTCCAGACACTGAAACCTCCCAAGTCTTTTTCACTTGATGTAGGACAATCGTATGGGTTGTATTAAATTGTTCGCAATAATAGGAAAGTATGCTGTAAAAACAGCTTTTAATTTTTCAGAACCACGTTTTATTTGGGAGGAGGAGAGAGGTGACCTCGTTCTGTTTTTTAGAATATTCCCGAAAACGGGATAAAGATCCCAACAAGTGTTTTTTTTTAAGTTTCGTGACATCACCGCACAAGAGCTGTAAATGAATTTTGCTGCTCTGCCTGCACTGTCACCCTGATGGAACTCGTTCAGCAAAAGATGTCCGATATGATTCTTAGATCTGATGACCAGAGGTGATGTACTAAAAATTATCCACCGTACTTTTATAATGTGAAAGGAAAATCTATTATTACTTACCATCGCATTTTCAAACGATAACAATTGATAACAATTGTTATCGATAACAATTTTCCCCTCAATTAATGTATTCAAAAACTTCATTCAAACAGTTTCACGATACACACGTTCCAACAAAATATTTAAGAAGCTGAATTCTTATTTTTGCCACAATAAAAAGGCCATGAGCAGACGGAACAAATTTTTTAGCCAACAAGGAAATTTCATTCTCTTGTTCATCATTCAGTTCTAGTGAAGGCAGGGCAAGGAACTCCGTTAACTGCCGCTTGCTGCTGCTGTTGTTAAAGTCAGCTGACACGACAGCCAAACAAAAAAAAATAAACTATTTAACAATCAAGCCTAATAACATTTCCTCTTTGATAAAATTACTGAATTAGATCGATTGTTTTGTGATTTTTAATCATTTATCAAACTTTTCACTCGAACTAAAGTCGTAAGACTGAAGATGAGTCGAGTAAAGGCATTAATACTTGTTATGTATTTGAATGAGCAAGCTGCATATATAGAAATGATAGAAATTTTCGATATATTAAATACCCTCTTATGTGCTGTAAGTAGTAGGAATAGGGACATTATTTTCAAGCTCCTCACCTCGCAACCGCCTCGCTGTACACAAACCCAGACATCGCTCGCTTCACGATCTCGAAACACAAGTCAGCGCCGTCCATACTGTGGGAACACAGGAATGTTAGTCCAGTAACCCTGATACAAGTCTGTTACACCTGATATCAAAGCTTTGTTTATAAAAGTGTTAGGCTTAATATGTAATATATTATATATTAAGATTCAATAGTAGCTACAAAAAAGGAAAAGTCAATGTCTGATAATTGTTCAGGAAACATTGACGTAAACAATCTATAAACTCTTTGTACGTCACGTGTCACGGTTTAGAAAGTCTGGTGCTTATGAAACGGATAAGAAGGCCAAGTTTTAATCAACAGTGGTAGTCATCGTTATGATATATTTATCAATTGATACTTCCTATGACAAAATTAATATTATCAGCTTATTCACTAATAATCAGAAAAATGTTTTATTTCTGCTATTCCCAAAACTTGCTTTAGCGCCGACTAAACTGACTGAAAAAAACTGCTTTGCCTTAGAAGCTCGAGTGAATAAATAACAAGGAAGCTATATTGTATCATACTTCACCTGCCTTTAGGTAGACAATGATACATTCTAGGACAAAAAAGACATCAAACAGGAAGGCAATTCTCCTCCAGACCAGAGTTATTGACAGAATTATTTGTAATAATAGAAAGATAAAAATGTTTCGAGTAAAATGAAACAGTTCGACCGCACAAAAGATTTTCGTAGTCTAAAACAACATTCAAGGCTTAAAAAATACGGAAGCGATTGAATACTAAACATCTAATGCATAAATTATTTGCAAGGAAAACTCAGACTGAAAATTATTCAAGCGAGGTTTCACTAGAAATGAGTGAGGATTTGAGGTATGGAGATCAGTGTTATCAGAGATGTAAGGAACTATTTCGAAATTTCCCCTACGACCGATGTAGCGAGCAGCCCTGGAACCTTGAATAATAAAACACAAATAATAAAATCATAAGGCATGGAAATGAAAGAATGGTGCGGAAGCTCCTATGTTTAACTGAAACAGACACCGAGACTGTTGTGGTAAAATTCGCGTGTTCGGATTCACAATAAATGCATGTGTGGTTGTGTTAGAGAAGAGAGCACATTTTGTAAAACTGGTTTTTGCAACTGCAAATAGATTTCATTCTGTAACATAAACTGATTATGTCATGAAGTTTAGCTGTGCATAATTTTTTTCACTAAGGTATATATAGAACATTTATCAAGTACTCGAATTGAAACCCTAATCAAATAAGTGCAAAGAAGAATCAGAATTTAGAACCATTTCTCAAACCTTTTTGAAAATATTTAGCTGGAAAAAATTCTTTCAAAACTATCAGCCCATCTTTATATAAAAACATTTGCAATAAAATATTTCAAAACGCAAATTCACCGTGCAGTGCAAATGGAGTTGAAAAACAGGAGCTTGATTGTTTGACTAGTAACATTGTAAAAGCAAGAGTCCGATGAAACGAGCAGCTAGAATTATCGTCTTACAGAGAAATTCAACACTAAACATTCTATGCAATTACTTTTCTCCAGTCTCATGACCAAAATCGTAATGTTTGCCTGCCCTGATATTTTCTTGAACACGATCATCGCTTCCCATGAAAATACTAGAAACTTTTTAAATACTGATTCAAAAATGACGTCAGTCCATGACCACCCATTTGTTGATAATAAAACAATTGTTTAACACGTTCCCCGCGTATTGGTACCAACAGTGTTAACAGGAAATACTGCTTAAATACCGATACGGGGAAAACGTGTTAAAGACAAGTTCAATAGCAAGGGCTACAAAAGAGTCTTGATACGCGACTCACAGAAAAATAAGCTCACATTTTTATTAATAAAAAATCATTCATGATTGAGTATGAGTGAGTAAAAATAATAGTAATTCCAGTTTTCAAATGTGTCTAAACTCTGACTAAACACGATATGAAACTTTTTCCCGAAATTTTAATGCGTGGTTAAAACTAGGTCAATAATCTTAAGTTTTCTGCAGTAAAAATGTTCTGGCGTGGTTGATAAAATTGGCACTAATAGTTAAGTTAACAAAATTTAAACTAGGTATATCGTAGGAAGCGTAAACGGTTTTCAGTTGATTTTTTTAATAAGGTCTTTGGAACTGTGAGGTCCGCGAACTGTACGCTCCAGGTACGGGAAAGGATCTGAATATTTCATCTACAAAATTCAATAAAACATTCAATTTCAGCAGAAAAATTACAATCTTGTTTACCACTTCATATGCATGTTTCGAAATAACCTCAGAGTAGATTTATAATTCTACCGATCGCATATAAGTTCACGGTCTCAAACACTTCTGTTGAGAAAGAATAAAAGAAAGACAAAACATTCACTTGACTTGAAACCTGAATAGTGTCTTTTGTGCAAACTTTTCTTCGAATATATCAGCCATTCTAGTGAACTAATTAGGTTAGGTAGGTGCAGCCAGCTTCTCAGGTGTAAAAAAAATATATTAATTAAAATTAAATTTATTTGCTATTGGAGAAAAATTGATGTCTTTCGTGAGGGAAAAATTCAATATTTTTACCTTAGACGTCAAACTTCGATTGTATGTGACGCCTTCTGTCACCTAATTGAATAATTCATGTATCACATCTTTTTTCTCAAAAAAATTTTAAATTATTCTTCTAATAAACACAATGACATGTACGATCAATTATTGTATCGTGAAGAAATAGATGATATATGGTCAAAACTTCTGCATGTGACACATACTCCATGAGAACAGTACACACTAAGGCCTAATTCAGAAAGATCGCTGAATAGTCGCTGGTTCACAAGCTCATATTTCAGGAGTTTCTATTCATGGCGATGTGGTAGCTTCTGACCAGGAAGAGCGGAATGACAAATCCCATTCGTGTGATAACCCCTTCATCCCATAGCCAGCCATCTGTATACAGGGTAGCTATTCGTCCGGAAATCCCGGACGTGTTTGGAATTAAGGTATCAAAATCTGCGTCCAGAGGGATTTATAAAGCTTCTTCAAATATTCAGAGTTTCAGCTTCCCTCAATAATTTTCCCAAGAAATATATTACAAAATTATAAACTCTCTGTATGCTGAAATGACAGGATCTAAGGAGAAATTTCCCAGACAGCAATTGATGTTTTCGGGTTTCATCCACGAATCAAATGAGTGTATTTGTATCAGTCCTGTATCAAAGTCCTTTCACTGTTTGACGTCGTGATTCTTGTACCAGTCTTTGTCCAGCTTTGTTTAAGGTTATTTTGGATTATTTTCTTTCATATGTGATCTCTTTATTATGAATCATAACATACAGTGCTAGCCTTAGTGCATCAACGATCTCAAATGCTTGTAAAGAAACTTTAAAGATGCTCAGCCGCACCGAACTCCCGCGTAAAGCGTATTGAAATTCTTAAGAGATATGATAGGACACGTAGTTAAGAAGAATATAATCACGCTTCATTAACCAGTGTTATGCTCAGAAGTTGAACGTTACATAAAAAATGAAACATTATATTAAATTATAATTGCAAGACTTTTCCTTCTTGTTTTCTAATTATAGGCACAGTCTAATCATCAAAATTCATACAAAAGGGCATAAGTGAAAGCTGCAAATTCAAATTTCGCTAAGCAATTCAGCGTACTTCTCAGCTAAACAACCTTCAAGCTACGGCAAAAGCTCGTGAAAAATGATGCATTGTATTAGAAAATCTATTAAATAATAATATATTCTTACTATTCGAAGACCATGTACAGCATCCCCTCGGACGAGTAGGTCTCCAAAAGCTCGACGATGTGTTCATGCTTGAGCATGTGGCAGATGGTAGCCTCGCGCTTCAGGTCTGCAATAAGGAAGAAAAAACAAGTACTTATAAAGGATTCGAACGTCTTGACGAAATTTTCTAAAAAGCTGCAGAAGTTGGTTAAGTGCACTCGAAAGAGGTATCGTCGATCCTGTCCGTGTTTTCCTTAACACTTTTATGCTCACCCGTTTTGTCGAGCACGGCACAAAATGGGTTAGTTGGGTTGGATACAGGGCTAACAATACTGGTTTGAAAAAAAACTTGTTACAGAAACAGCAACACTTTGTTGCTGCCCTTCATGCTAGTTGTACCATGGTGAGCTGTAAATGGAGGTGAAGTTATCGGTGTGAGATCGTATAACTGAGTCCATTATGCTCGACACTGAGTTTCATCCCCACTTGAGATATCAGAACTTTGTTTCAAGAACCTGTTTTTCAGTAGAAATAGCGTAATCTGTAAGCGTTTCGGTCTTGCTGACGAGAGAAAAAAGGAAGAAGAAATTTATCGACGACGTGCACGTGAATCCAAAATGAGAATTTTTATGATTTTTTTTGTGTATCTCTAAATTCATTTGATCTAATTATAAAAACAAATCATTATAATAACAAAGGCCTAACTCCAATATTGGGGAAAGTTTCCCATGTATTCAAACTATGAGGTTCTAAAATACAGGGAATGTTTTATTTTTTCAGCCGACGATGGGCCAAAAAAAGGCAAATTTACATAACATAATGATTTTGTTCCTAAAAGTAATGTAGGATCTTACTTATTTCTTACATAATAGCAAAACGGATACAGTCCGATTGCCTGAGGTACAGGAAATTGAACATGGCCGTTACGACCGATGCTCCCGCCATATGTGAGTCACGAAGTGTAATCCGTTTTCTGCAAGCAGAAAAACGTAGTGCTGCTGAAATTTATCGTGGAATGAGCAAAGTGTACGGTGACAACTTCATCAGTGAGGGTAGTGTACAGGAATGGAGTAGAAAATTTAAAGGACGAACCGACGTCCATGAAGAAGGTGGACAAGGACGCAATTCTATCGCTATTGTAGGCCTTGTTCAGTGTGTTGATCAGGTAGTCAATACCAAACGAATGGTTACAATCAGTATAATTTCTAAATAATTTCTAGACATTTTAAGGTCATCTTTGTACACAGTCTTACGAGATCTCGAGTATCAGACGCTGTGTGCCCGTTAGGTCGGGGCTTGCTGTGCCCGTCAAGAAGTACCTCTTCTGACTGACGCTTAATTTATTTAAAGAAGGCATCAAGAATCTTGTGTCACGATATGACAATGTCGCAACCGTTTTGGCAATTATGTAGAGAAATAAGTTACACCAAATAATTTAGACTAAATTCATTAAAACTTTAATGAATACATTTTTTCAAACTGTGCGGAACACTTTTTAACCCAACTAACTATATGTTGATTGGATCTAATCAGCTTTTGCTGTACGCAGATCAAATCTTTCATTTGTGGTAATCTGAAAACCAACAGTGCTTCATCTTGCATGGTGGTAATCCTTTTATTAGTAATGATTAAGATCACATCTTGTAGCATGTATGTAATACTTTGATGAACAATAATAGGTGCGCACGGCACGTCTCGAGGTAATCCCTAGTGAGATAATATGCAGCAAGCAAAGACTACGGAGCTGATGTCACCATCTCTTGCTTGTGCATTAATTACAGCGTCTAACTCAGGGATTCCCAGCCTTTCTCTGACCTTGTACCTCTTCAGTATTTCGGCAGAAGAGCATGTACCTCTGAATTTTTATGACAAAAAGATGAATAGAAAAATAAAACTCCATTGAATTTTTAATAGAACTTCTAGGTTTTAGAAACTATTTACTAACATGAAATGTATCTGTTTAGATAAGCAAATGTACTCGTAGGGGTACATGTACCCCAGGTTAGGAACCCCTGGACTCTAGCATCTCGTTCCCCTCACCCACTCTAACCTGACACTTCAGGGCAGGACTGGTGCTCTCTTTAATGTAGAGCTAAGAGATGCGACCAGGTGTGTACAGGACGATGCTTGCATCAGTCAAAACTGATCCCCGCGGGAGAGATCAATGCTCCGACAAGCATCTGATCGTGATTAACATGATGTGTCCTTTGCAATGACTTTGTGTCTGCCAATTATTGTATTAAAGAAATTATTGATGATCCAGCAGGTCTTACGACTGAGTGCCTTATACTGTATGTGCATCATGTTAAAAACATATTATTCTTACGAGTAACGAATCGTGAGAAATAAATAAACCCTATCGTTACCCCATATACACTGAGGAAATAATGCTCGTAGTAAAAAAAGGCCAGAAAAGCGCACTCAATCATGACTAGATAAGTTTTATTAGAGAGCTAAAGTAAACTTACTAACAAATTCACACTCGTGTGGGCAACATAGACAAATATTTTAAATGAGCAGGTTGACCTTAAGAGTGGTAAGGCAACCATTACTTTTATTTCAAATTACACTAGACTTCCTCCTGTTCTCTACATTTACTACAAAATTGAGGTACTAGTTTCTTTATTTTTTGAGCACCAGCGGCCGGCATACAGGCCGACAAACCGGCCATTGATGTTCAAATCTAAACCTGGTTGTGAACTGCAACTTGTGCTTTGACATAGACATGTTGTTAAATTTATAAGCAGAGTACACATTAGATATCAATACACAATCCTACAAAAGTTAGTTATGAATTAACTTTTGTGACTAGCTGTTCATCTGTTCCTTTACCAATGGTATAACAGGACATCGATTCGGAAATCTGAATGACTTTATATGAGCTTGAAGCTGAATGAAGCATTCGCTTTCTTCCAAATTTGTTCACCACTTCTAATATTAGCACGTGGAAGATACTAACATTTCAGAGGGAAATTTTATCATAGCGAACTGGGTTCTCAGAAGTAGGGATTTCTCACCCCTCATTCGTTCCTACCTCCTCGACTACGCAGTGCTGAAGTCAGCGCAAAAACTCCTAGTGTGTCAACACGACCGCATCACCAGGAGACGCCGCAACTTTTACTGTGAAATCTAATGCAGCTGAGTTAAGACTTAGCGTTTCCTACTATCGAGGAGACAAGTTATCTTCTTGCATTTGTAGAGCTTCCTACGCACTGAGCTTGTTATGTCCTCCTGTCATGGATGTCAACAAGAACGTCATGGTTAGCTACATGAAAATGGCAGGAACCCAAAAGGCTATTCGTTGAGCTGTCTTCCAAATATACTCGTGCGATGTTCGGCGCTCTCTTTGTTTGAATGTTTGTTCGGCATTCATATAATGTACCTGTTACTTTGTACAGGAGATTTATTTGCAAAAAGTGACTTTTTCTTACTGATAACAGGAATTTGAGGTAAAAATGAGTAAATCAATGTTCCAAAACACATTTACTTTCTTCAGTAAATGAACGCCATGATGAAATAACCCAATATGGACCATTGTCCATCTATAGTATATCAGAAATAATTCAATTTAGTCCTATATTCTGAATGTTTTTTGTCAAAGTTATGTGAAATTATATAACAAACGAGTTAAGATGAACGATAATTTACGCAAAATTTCATTTCGTCAATATATAATTTGGTCTTCATAAAATAATGTACAAAATTTTGTAAAGTGCTTAACGTTTTCAAGAGCGATGAGGATTATTTTGTGCATTTACTTTCACCATCACGTCTACTCTTCAGCTACATTTTCTGCCACGACGTGTTGATACTACTAAGCATAGAACTGGCCACGGTTACTTCAACATAGAACTAGGATTATATTTATGACTACTAGCGCTCTTATTCTTATCCATGCCGAAGCTGATACAGGCTACCATAAAAAAAACTCGACGATTATTTTCATAGAGCTAAAATATTGAAATCAATTCGACTATTTTAGAAAATTAGACAATACCAGCTCCAGAGTCGTTAACAAAGCTCTGACATGCTGTCGGCACAGTCAGTACGGGCAGCTATGCAAATCGTCAGCATGTTATGTGTACAAGACATGAACATGAGCCATGTAATTCTGACTGACCGACAAAAATTGTTTTGCAAACATGTTATTGTCTTTATTTTTTCTTGTTCTTCCAGAGCCAGCAAAGGAGAGTTTTGCTCGATGGTTACTTCCCTCATGGATTGCAAAGACGGTAAGAACGAGGCTTTTTTAGAAACATTATTGGAATTCAAAGTTTTAAAACAATCGAAAACTTTTTTAATTACTGTAGAGATTGACTTAGAGTCTAGCCTTTATTCTTAGTTTGTTGGGCTTTTAAATACGAGCTTTTGTACAAACAGCGTCTTTCTCTAATAAATGAAGTGCAAAACTGTAAATGGATACCTCTAAAGCCCTTACATTCAACGCCATTGTGAAATAATTCTTTAATAAATTTTGAAATCGATGGCATCAGCGTATTTTAATCAAATAAACTGCATTAACGCATTTTTTCCACAGGAAAAGCAGGTAGCTCCATTTGCGTACTATGGTCTTTTTCCGCTGCCCTCATCCACCCCGTATCCTCAACTCCACAATGCTCTGTCCGAAAAAATTAAGAATTCTGTAAAACTATTGATGCTTTTAACGCTGATCACTGCACTGAAAGTTTCGTTGTATCGAACAAGGCGCACATCACTATACCTAGAGAGACAGAAATAGCTACCTTCAGACGTATACAAATTTTGTGTCGTAAAATTACCATTCATCTCACTACTTACTTAAATATTTGGCCTCCTTTCTTCCCTTCCATTGAAAGTTTTAACCGAATGTTTTTTAAATCCAAAACAATGTTGCTCTCAGGTTGAGATGAAAGACTGTGTCTGAATCATCAGCTAAAGTACTCATGAATATAAAATGTTCAAGTTAACTAATTTCTAAAATGTCATATTCTCCAGGAATTACTGGACTTGTATTCTCTTTCCGACGGTATTCGTTTCACAGGAAAAAAATTTGCAATATTCGAGTTTGATGCGAGGTTTTCAGAATACATTGAAAAATTTAAATCTCACTAATTACTGATATTTCTTGGGCAAAATGGCACTATGTCAGAAACTTCAACATTCGTTTTCATGATCAAAGAAATTACTTCGTAGAGGGTCCAACCAAATTTATTCGAAAAAATGCCACATTATTTTAGGGTCTACACACACTCTATCCCTCGGCTTCAATATTGTGACGTTTCTAATTAATATCGCAAGCTTAATCGTTTTAAGTCATTAAATAGTGGATCAATTTAGTAAGGTCTGTGAAATGAATTGATACGAATGGATCCATACGACAATTATCCCTTTATTTCACTCATTTTTACTAGCATATGAGAAGAAAAATCTTTCTTGTACATTCATTAAACTAAATAATGATTAATGTGTATTACAAGTGACAGCATATGATTGCAGTGGTGCAACACTGCAGCGTGATGTTTGCAGATCTAATAACTGCTCTTACTTTACAAATGAACACAATGTCTTATTTTGTGGCTTTCTAGTTCTGTCAAGTAGCTCACTTTTGAATAGGATGTATAAAGTTTTTTTATCTATCTCTCAGACAGCGGATAGTTTCCTTAATAATTCACAACAGCAGCATGATCGTTTTTTACACTCTCTTTTCATGACAATGAAACCCATATGAAAGTATTATTCAGATTCCAAACCTTTACTGTCTTTTCACATAAAAGTATGAATGACAACCTTAATGTTAGCATCGCCCTTTTTTCAATTTTAAAACAAATCTATTGCTGTTAATAATGTAGTCTTACTGATTCGTACATTTCTATAGTGGATTGGCTTGTTTCTACATCTGCTACCCGAAGCCTACAATTATTAATGTAATTGCTGCTGGTGTTCCATCTCTAATCAAGCTTTGAGCCGCAATGTGGCACCACGTCACTGGTTCAGGCTATTGTGACCACCAGAACAATTGACTGCTATTTGTGGTGGTCCAGTCCTTGAGTGAACAATGTCAGAATAACAATGCAGAGAATTATTCCCTTCATCACACTTGTGCCAAATAAGCTCTTCTCAACTACATGAAAGGAATTTGTGATACACTTGAAGTTAGACAATACAGCCAATAGTATATTATACTCACCATTAATGGAGAGACCAGGTGCAGACGTGAACTTGGCCACGTCGACAATCTTGACAGCGAACTGTTGTCCAGTCTCCCTGTGCACGCAGCGGCGCACCAGCGAGAAAGGGCCTCTGTCACACAACATTGAAGACTATGTTAGTCTCACGCAGCGTAACAAGAAAAGGATGCACAATTGATAGGTGCACTTTTTTTAAATCAGGTATGAGTATTTTGTTCGTGAATCATTGTGATTGTATATAAATTGATGCGTATGATGGGGTCATCAAACCGCTTTGGAAATAAAGATGATTTAAACTTGACACACAAACCAGTGGACACAGTGAAGGCAGAGTTTCATAGGGTAATGATAATGTCCTGTTCACATAGAGGAATAACTGTGAAACAATCCATGCTTAAATATCTTCTCGCTTACCAGACACTGCCAGAAGTTTTTAAGGCGATTGCCAAATCAGCATTAAGTAAGGAAAATTACAATAACTAACACCCTGACTATAACTAAAATTCAGCTAGGTCATAGAAATAAAAAATATCTGTATCAAAAGTATCGAAAAGTTACAACCTACTTACATAATAGGCAGTGTCTCTCCATCTCGCTCTCTCTCTCTCTATCTGTGTGTGTCCATCCCATTACGTTTTATCTATTACTGAAGAAAAATTATTGAAATGAAATCAGAACGGGCATGCATGTATTATAAGCATTGTATTATGGATTACTATAAAATACTCCATTTTTTCTGTTATTAGCTTTCTTCTCCTACACGGCCATGTTATCGGTAGATAAGATACAATGTGGACGTTCTGTATCTATTCATGAAAAATATTAATTTGAAAACAATAACTCGTCGTAAATGTTTGAGACCTTCCTATTTATAATAATTTCAAAGTAGTCAAATCTAATCAAACTCATAACCAAACTATTGGTCGAAAAAATCCTTAATCTTATTACTTTTAAAACGCGGAACTTTCAATGTTCAAATAAATAGTAGCTATTTATTGAACGCTATTATTAACATTACTATTACCTAATTCTATTTAGTTCATTGGACGAAAGTTCAGAAAGTCTTCAGACTTTACATCAAACGTTTAAGTATCTCGATCTAACAAAACCTAATACTCTACGGATTTTACAACAAATATTTAAGTATCAAATCTCGGGTTAAAATATGGATTTACCCATAATTTAACATTTAAATGATCAATAACTTTTACATCAAGTGTTTAATTTTACTTTACCAGTTAAAATGTAATGAATATATAGTAATTTTATGAATTTTTTCGAATATGTAGAACATTTATCGAAATTTGGTGCGTACTAGAATAGGTTTACGTGTATAAGTGCTTTTAATAGAGGTGCTAATTATATTTCGATATGATGGAACTATTATTATGATGAATGGTCAGATATGAACACCATGTATTAAAATAATCATGAATAATAGCTACTGGACTTTGACAAATAAGAATGCTACATCTACTACATAACTCTACCATTTTGTGTGTGCTACTGAAAAAGAGCAAAAGATTGAAAATAAATTTCTCTCTGTATTAAAATTCTTAATTAATTACAATATTAACCATCTATTTAATAACACCAGTCGGATTATCATTTCTGATAGTACCACGGGTAATACAGAAAAATGTTTTTCATTTCATAAACCCATAATTTAATGTTTTAAATCGTGGAATTTCTACGGGTACTATTTAGGCCACGTTATTGGTTGGATAGGTACAGAATGAAAATTTTGCATACATTCATGAAAAACAGTCATTTAAAACACAACAATTCGTTGTACAATTTTAATACATTCTTTATAATGACTTCAGATTAGTCAAATATAAACAGTAGAATTTCCACGGGAACTATCTCGTTTTTTTATAATATTACACCCAGCAGTATTTTTTATACAGCCACAGCTGCAAAAAGTCTATGAATTATTCATTTTCTCAGTCGCACCTTAAATAATTAAAATCAAATTTTCGAAATTTTATCCCTCGATCTCCATGAATGTTAGTGCACCCAGCATCAGCATGCAAAAAGAAACATCGAAACTAGTGAAAGTTCCTTGTGCACACAGCAGCGTCTTCTCAACGTCGACCGTGGTAGTACGGCTGCATTGCATCTGATAAAGACTCTATCGAAACTTATGGACGGTTCAGGCCAGAAGTTAGCCAAGTTTTTGCAAAGTTCAGACTGGCAAACTAGTCTATGGAACACAGCGCACAACTTGAACGTGGTATGGTGCGCTGAAGTGAGTACCGTGTTGTGCAAAAGCACTGAGAGTTACATCCTGAAGAAATAAAATGAGTTTACTCGTCAAGCCATACTTTGCTCTTCCTTGATCTCAGTGCTAAACTGCAGTTCCAAAATCTGCATGAAAGCCTTGCCTAAAAAGCGAAGAAGACCGATAGAGTGCACATAAATCTAATGGCTGTGAGTTCATTTCTTCTTAATTTAAGCGTTAAGACAAAGAATTAAATCTCACAACAACTTGCCTTCATATTTTCAGCGTGAATTCTGTAACAGGCAACGCAGATGTAATGGAGCGAGGGCTGCTGTAGCAAGTTATCTTTCTTAGTACACAATTAAGACAAAATAATTGAAGCAATGAAGATTTCATTAAAATGTATTCATGAGCCTTTATATGTCGGATATCCATTATTATTTCATATTGATTGCTAACGTTTTTGTAGATAGGTTTATCTTGTTTATATAATTATTCTTTCTTTATTTGAAGATTTCAGATGAATAACATCAATGCTAAGATCAACATAATAATACCACCAGATGTAACACTCGAATTCAGCAGCATGGATACAAATTACCGAGAACGTGGGACAAGAATTAATTCATACAAATATCACACTTTTATTTCCGTCTATTTGGTAAAACTGCAGATTTTGACGCCATTTTGTCTGCTCATAATTCCAACAGTTTCACTTTGTTTCCAGATTTTGAGGGGTACACGTCATACTTATCAGTTCAAAATTGTATTTAGACTTATTACATGATATTTCAATTACATGGCTAATTTATCGTAAGTAATCTCTACAGCGTATTTTCTTTCACATGAAATCATAATAAATGACACTGTTAAAAAAGTTAATACATGTAACCAACCGGTCAGTATGACCAAATTAAGTTGTCCAAACGTGGTCATGTCTGGAGGACATTACTGTATTTAGCAACTTTCTGAATATTCATTCCTAACTCTGTTGAACATAGTTGGTGAAACACTGACATCCCAATGTTCTCTCTCTAGCAAATAAAAACTGTTTTTTATTGACAATTTGGTTTACGATTTTGACTGGTTTAGGAAATACGCTTGGAAATTGATGAATCTTCTACGTTTACTTCAAAGTACGTGACTAAAACTCATCTTTTTGACGGCATTTTCGTTCCTTACTTGATTAAGGATCACATTTTTAATCTGAAGACTAATCATGGCCCCTCAAAGACCTCGAGCACATGGCAGCTCTAATCTTGACGAGGTGTTCACATCATGAAGATCAGAGGCCTCAGCCTTGAATGGAGGCTGTGGCAGCGTGTTCATCATCAGCCACGTAACAGGGTAAAATATCGAGCCTGCTTTAATATCTGCCAAAATGCTTCGGTCTTTTTCCATAGGTGTTTTCTGAAAGCTGAGCGTTATTGGTAAATAAAAGTAACTCAAATGGTCATTTTTAAAAAAGTTCGGTATTCTGCCACAATATATAGGAGAGGGTGAGAGCGGCCGGAACTAATATCAAATATGCTTCAAGTTTTGTCATGAGTAACCTAAAGGGTTAGTAACCTACGCTGTGACTAGGTGAGCAAGTTGCTCGTACGGTTCCAAGGTAGGTAAATTGTGGATCCTTAGTAAAAAAGTTGTAACTTAGCTGAGGTAACTAGGGAGTAGTGGTAAGTAGCGGTAGTGCAGCTAGAGGTCTGTATGTCTTACAGTGCTGATATCTCTGCCACGACGTCAAGTGTACGCTAATTTAAAACAAACTGCATGTTTCTATCTGTTTCCAGTCCTCTGAAAAAACATCAGAGGTGTTAAAACTTGAATGCACCTCTTAATATTGCTCGTAGTTTATTTCAAGCATAAATATCCATTGAATTTCTTCAATTTGAACAGTTTGGTTAATACTTATCTCTAGCTTTTATAAAGCGTCACCCAATAAGTTCCAAAATTCTATACAGCGTTCCTTCCTGTTATAAACAATTATTGTACAGAACAACCGATCAACTAACTTTGTATTCATCTCAAATCTCACCCAGGATCATTCACTCATGGAAGACGCAAATTTTATTTCACATCGCTGACTAGAGTTCATTTCTAAACGCTCGTACCTGATCTCAGGTGTCGATCATGCAAAAGTACTCAAATTTAAAAAAATTGACGTTTGCGTTGTTTTTTTACTATATCATGATCCAATCATGTTAGCGTATACCATCCAGTAGTTTGCACGTGTCATTAATGCAGTTCTCTATTGAAGCCTCACTGTTGCAGCGGAAGAATAAATTTTGAAGACAAAAGTGATTTAACAATTCTAGTCTAATTTGAAGCTCAGTTTGAACGTGAAATTTTACTTAGTTTCCATAGGAGCGACATGGATGCCTTCGCAAATGATAACTGTTCACATGCAGGTCAGAACTCAATTTGTAGCCGTGGCCGTCCAGCCCTGACAGTTACCTCAATTCCATTCAGTAAAACTCTGATTGAAATGTTGCATAAAAAGCACAGAATTTCAGAGCTTCAGTTAATTGGCACAATCCGCTTCATGCAGTCAGTGAAAAGTCAGAATCAGTACTTCGAAGAGACGGAAAGGCAAAATAAGGTCAATAATGTTGCAGAAAGGAAGGCCCGATAAAGAGGAGGAAGTAGAAGGAAGATTGAGTCGAGCGCCAGAACACACGGTAGTCTACAGCAGCCTGCCTGTGTGAGTAATCCCCAGGGCAGCATAACTCTCAAGAAGCGTAAACTGCATTACAATCTCCCAATCAACTTTGCCAAAACATTGTAATTATATTCTTAGCACGTGTGTGAAATTAAAACCTTAATCTTAAACAATGCACATGAGTGGATTACCGTTTGCAAAGAAACAGCTTTCAAAATGAGACGATGTTTGCCATGGCAAAATGGCGATGTCGTTTAAAAAACTTACATGAAGGTATTAGCTTGTCCTATAGCTCTTCAAAGTGGGAACAGAAGCAAAATTGAAAAATTTTACTAGTTTTTCACAAAGTCTTAGCCGACCTTACAGTATAAGCTGCAATTTCTACAATTTAAACTGGCTATACGGGAGGGCAAACATTTTCTAGAGATATAAACTAGAACTCAAATTATTTCTGAACATGCAAATAATGGAGCATTCTTTTAAATCTTGGAAAACTGAAGTATCAGTTGCATGTAAATTAAGTCTAGATGAATAAAAAATTTTAAGATAAGAATTCATTTATTTTTTCGGAACATGGTTTTCAGCAACCTAACACAGTAAACCATTTCAGTCTTCCTATTTCAACGAAAGCATTCTCTCGGCGACTAACTACTGCTTACTCTACCAGAATAAAAAAATTTGTTGTCTGTGTAAGTTTGTTTTTATTTAAGACCTTCTTAAATAATTGAGAACGTCCATAAAATAATAATATGTATCGTGAGATTATAGATAAAATTCTAGTGTCTATAATTCAAATGAATTTGTAAGTGATTTTATCTACAGATATTAATATTATTGATTATAATTCTTCCCGGTATGATTCTATGATGATAATTCCAATGATGAACTTTCATTTACGATAATTCTTGTGATTTTTATCTTTTAAATTATGATCTTATACCAAGTATTATTTATCTAACGATAATTCTGGTGACAGTAATTTTTATGATTTTTAGTCTTATTTTGAAAATTCTAAAACCCGATTGGAGCAAATGTATCAGAGAACTTATACAATGCTTTCGAACGGGCAAGGATGTATTTAAGTAAGTTAATACTCTGCATAAATCTTGTATATTTCCATACTGGTTCCCAGAAACGATAGGAAAACAAATATTTCATTACGCATGATTCAAACAAAGCTCTGTATTGCTCATAATCAAGCGTTACGACATTATCAATGGCATTGTTAGTGAACATCAAACTTTAAAAATTATTCATTCATAAAAATACTATGCGAAAAGATGACATAGGTTTTGTGTTAGTGGTGTCCCTATATGTAGATGAAAGCACTACACTGTATGCCGACTGAGAGACAGACTCGCAATAGTGAAGGGTTCGATACCGCGCACCTGATGAGTAATTCATCACAAGAACAAAGTAGCACAAGAGTGTAGCTCTTACGCCTTTAATTAATGACCAGACATCGAGAGTGATGGGACTTAGAATCTCCTCTTACTGCAAGGAACATAGTCCTCTTTTGAAATGGCCACCCTGGGGAAAATATCAGGAATCGCTATTGTTAAAATTGTCTTGATCACTCTGAAGCTGCTTAATATTTTCTCTATTGTTGGATAAATTTTCCAAATATTTTACAGTCACTATTAATGGATGTAGTAGTAAAAAAAATTATTGTTGGAGCTTGAAACTTCGAAGCAGAGCAGGTAGTGAGAACTGAAGACAATGTCAGGTGTTTACATTTGTGATGGAGTAGACCGTCAGGACTCGTGATGTAAGCTCCAAGATAGCGGATTACATTCTTTTAGATAGAAAATTTTATCACTGGAGCCTCTCATACGATGCTATTATAGTGACCAGGAGCATCTTGACAAAATCAGACGATAAAAAAATGATGGGGACGATCTCGAAACCACTCGTCGAGGAGGTTAGTGGCTCGGTATGTCAGCGTCGACGCAAAGGATGAAAAAAAGAGGAGAAATAAAATATGAAGTGAATCTAAAGACAAACCTGATCCATATTAATAATAGCATTTATGTTTAGAATAATATTACCAATAAAACATAAACAAAACTAATTATTGAAATACGACTATTAAAAAAGAAATGTCTCACAAATGTTAAAGAAAGAATCCCTGCTGGGATTTGTGTTCATTATTCTTGGCTAAGCAAGCATTCTTAGCAACAAATGTCTTGCATGAAAGTACAGTTTTTGGCTAATTTTTCCCTTGATGCCCGTAGCCACTCTGAGATGCATCGCAATGGCAATGTTGAGCACTAACGAACCCCATCGTAATTCTGTTTTGTTCCCACACGCACAGCTCCCTCAGTTAAATCCCTATGACAATTGCAGCTCTGCATCCGTTGGATTTTGAAGAAGAATTATGTGAATCGAATGTAGCTGACTGCGCTTGCCGAAACACAAAGCTTTGCAATTTTCGTTCTTCTTTCTTGTCTTTTTCGAACTCGCAACAGCGTTCCGCCGGAACATCAGTTCGGACTCGATTTGTTTCGTGTTCGTGAAGGCGAAGTTGTCCTGCTAGTGAGTGGGACATTAATAACATGAAGAGCCTCGTGTGGGGCGTCAGAGCCCGCGTGCTGTCAATGCCCTCACAGGCCTACAACAGCAGCTGCAAAAGACGACCATCACTCATTTTCCCTGCCCTCGCCTCCTCAGCTGCTCCACCACCATGGCGCTGCTGTCATCCTCACTGTGACGTACACTACCTAGAACTCGCACCAATTTTATAATAAGGAAGAGAAAACAGTCCAACGCCTTATTTTTTTTAAGTCAGACGAGTGAAATGCTTGTATTTGAGAATGAAATGCGATTTTGCGACTGTCATCGTCATTATTCGCACAACGCGTCTTTGAGATATTGTGGGTGATAGTGAAAAACCTTGAGAGGAACTGTACTAAAAACGTGTGTTAAAAAAACTCACGTAACTGATTTGAAACCTTTATACGAGTGAAATTATAGCTTTGGCGTATTTAACTCCACTGATACCTCCACTAGATTGTAACGTAGTAAAATTATTTCAGAGTGGCAATTACTAACTTTGCTTTAAAAACTACTATAAAATAATAGTAGAATATGTAATAGTTGTACATTAACACATGTTATTCAATGTACCCTCCGTCTGCGCCAATAACAAGCTGAAGACACATAGATGATGACCTTAAGAAGTCACGAATATCTTTTTGAAGGATTTTCGACCCATTCCGTTTAGAGTTTAAACTTCAGTGCCTCTACTTGCTCAGTCTCTTTGAACTGCTTCAACGCTGTCCATACGACCGTTCTGTAAACTTTTAAATGCGTAGTAATTTCTGTTAACCGTTTTTCAGCATTATGTAACTCTAAAATAGCTATTATTTTGTTTCAATCCTTAGTCATAATAATGAATATTATACCTGGAAAACACGTGTTTCTGTAAACGCACAAAATATGCAAATTAAAGGGAATTTGAGCGTAAGTAATTGATTTCACATTTGAATGTGACGATAAATAGTTCATACCTCGTAGTGGGGCAAATAGTATCATTTCGGTTCAATTTAGTTATATTAGTCTACTGTAATATTTTCTAAATCTCAAACATCTGTTGATCTGCTCTTCTATAAGAATCCTCACCTAGAAATGGCTTTAACGTTGTCGTTTTCATGTGCCTTTGCTCTCCCCTTCAACGCTCTGAGATGAATGGCATCTCTTTGATTTCTGACACCCTCCTTATCATCCGCTTCGAAAGAGTATGAAATGCAATATTACAATCCTGTATCTTCTTTTTTATAAAAAATAAAAATGCTATTTTCAGAATCTTGTATCTTTCCATGCATAAGGAATCAGGAAGAGAACGTTCAAAATTTTGTATCTTTAACTTCATAAGAACCAAAAATGGATTGTTCAGAATCTTGTAACATCTTATACATCAGGAATCACAATGAAAACCTTCAGAATTCTATGAGTTTCCCTTCAAAAGAAACTAAGAAAAAGTAATTACTCTTCGTGGGTAATTAAAAAATACTGTTCATAATTTTATGTTCCTGTTCGAAACACTTCATGATCGAACGATTCAAAATTGACTTCACTCATTGTGAGTTCTTTAGAGCGAGTAACCAATGAACTTGTCGTTGCGTGCAGAAATGGACTGTTCAGAGTCCGTGTCAAACATTTTGATGAAATCCGACATTAAGCGAGCTGACTCGTATTTTTTGCTTCATTCAGGATTTTTAGTCTTTTGCTTCATAACGAATCAGAGATGAAGTGATCGAGATCCATACAAGAGATTCAACTGCTTGAGAGCCTGGCACTCCTTCTGTGCTGGTCTTGGCAGAAAATAATCAAGTTTGTTATGTCTGCCAAACGCGAGTTACGAGCCTTGTTTTACTCCTCCAGTGTCTTATTAGATGCAGACTTGAGCAATTTCATCCGCAGTCAACTCAAGGAACAAAGATATTGATAAGAGAGTTTGTTTTCTAAAATAATACAATGATTTTACGCGTTACACACCATCGAAAAAGTCGATAAGATTGATCTAGTAAATAATCATACCTGTGTAACCTCGATATTGAGAACATTTACGAGTAAAGCATAAGATTATAAGCCGTTGATTTGAATTATTTAGAAACATTCAGTTGTTAACACTGTTGTAAACACAAATTGTCCGAAAATTAACTGCACGCACCTTTGGTATTTTTTAAAGTGGTAAAATAAAAGCGTTAGCACTTCAAACATAAATTAGAATAAAGATTGTTACATACTGTGTATGAAAAAACAATCTGAGTTATCGAACATCTTTTGGGTTATTATTGTAATACATTTCTATTCTTACCACACCTTTCATAAATTCTCAAACAAAGTCAGCCGGGCTAGACTTTATTGTCCTATAAATCTCAGAGCTCTTCAATGCCTGAGCGCTCGTTGTTGCCTCCATATGGAAGAAGAAGACGACCAGAGGAACAAATATTCGTCCAGAGCTCAGGCCTTTGCGCCACATCAAATTGACAAAGACTTAACTTGACGTACAGCAAATTCTTGACAGCATTGTACACGGAACGATCAAGCAAATTGTTTTTAGCGAGGCATTATGGGTCATAAAATGATAAACACTCACGTATATAATTATACGATATTCAGAATTGCATTAGGTGATTAATTCTGAATTGATTGAAGTTTTCACATCACAATGATACTGCGAAAAGCGCATTACTCCAGTAATTAATAATTAACGAGTTATTTGCAGCTTCGGAAATGAATGCCAACATAGCGTATTAAATGTGAGTAGAAGAGTATTGCAACACATGGAATGAAATAAAATGCTTTCATTCGAACGGTAAATGAATTGACGATACTTGTCTTCCGTACGCTTATTTCCAAAGTCCTAATTTTTTTAGAATTACTATGCAATCTTCTGAAAATATCTAGACATAATACATAGAAAATTTATATAACTTTATTCACTTCATATATAACTTTGTCAAGCAGATCTGACCAATTATAATTGCATCGATGTAATAATAATAAAAGTTGAAAACCACGAAACGTACCGGAAGCATTCTCAAAAGATGTTGAAAACTCTACGAAAAACTTTTTTGAATCGTCTCTACACCAAAGCATGGTAATGTAAGTTTAAGTTATAACTATGTGGTACTTAATCGATCCCTTTTCACTGTGTATTTACATGATCCTCAATACTTTTGCAATATACATTTAAATTCATTTCTTGCTGCCTTGTAGTAGGAATGCGTATGTATGTATACGGTATGCATTCCTTGAAGGTTCAGAGGTACAAAGAATTTATTTGCTGCCAGTAAGTCAACCATCATGTGCTGGTTCGATACCCTCTGTGAGAAGCTTAATTTAGACGGCATGGGACTCGAGAGACAGCCCAATAAAGACCCTCTGTTCCTATATTATACTCCTCCAAAGCTTGAGCGAGTTTGGTATGTACAACTCCACGGAAATGCAAACGAATATTTCATTTAGTTTTCTCTCTGTCCGTACTTATTTACGACCTCGTGTAGAATAGATATTTTGAGCTGGTTTTATTGCCGTCTTTATCTGTTGTTGGTGATAACATTGGTATTTTGAGTTCATTATTTACGTTTTTATTGTGGTATATGTATGACCCAAATGGAGTCAACTTTACCTAAATATCCATTTGATGAAGGAAATATTAAATTTTGAGCGTTAGATTTTAATCCTTGCACTCACGCCACAGAATCTTTCATTGCTTGTTGAATTCGATAAACATAAACAATGAATTATGTAACCTATCGTGCGTTGGGAATCAATACGAGGTCAGGATAATTTACTGCACGTTGTTTAGCTGGAACTCATAATATTTTAAATTGAATGTTATGTTCTCAGTTCTATGTTGAAAGGCTTGAACTTTATAATATTCTTCAATTTCACATACTCAATACTGACAGTTTAACGCGACCGCTTAGTAGATTATTAAGTTTCTCTTATACAGTTTGTCATCACACCTAACGTTATGCAATATTTGAAAATGAAAGAGTTCTGTTCAGTCCTGCGTTAGCGATGAAAAAGTCTTACGCATGTCTCGTACCGAAATCAACATGTGAGCCCCATTGTAAAAAAATTAGGCAAATTTACGGAGCTTCGCTGGCACTTTCGCCGCAAGTTTTTGCCATCAAATTTATGAGGAAACCTCGTGATTTGTTTAGATTCTAAAGTGAAACAGCAGTAAAAGTGCTAGGCTAGCAAGTTTTTTACCAGTCACGGAATTCACGGCTCAGAACCACCAAAACGAAAATATTTTTAAGGTGCAACACACGTTTTTGAATGCCGTGTGAGTGCGAGGAATGTCGAAGTCCCTGCATTTGTTGTACGAGGTATGGAATGCTTTCCCTGACAAATTGAACTATCACGCGGCTTATGTTTTAGTGACTTTTATCCGCTGATGTCAGTTTTATCAGTTAATTTCCTGTTTCCTCCAAATTTTGGAAAGCTAAAGGGAAAAACCAAAATTATTTCATACTTAGGAATACTTATATTTCAAAGCAATTTGTATCTCACTCTGACGTAACACTTGTACCAGTGAAAATTCAACTTCTAAATTTTGCCTACCAGGACATTCATACAACTTTCTCAAATTTTGTTCAGTAACTTTTAAAGATAGCGAAGAATTGTGGCCTTACAGTAATAGAGTTTACAGTGAGGACATTTTTTGAAGAATCATAAGCTCACAGTTAAGCATTGCACAGTTAAGCATCCCGCTGCCGACATGGTTGACGCGGCTAGAAATACGGCATGGGACTTGGGTAAACAACCGAATAATTATCGAAGTAATTAACCGATCCAAGAATGGGCCCGAAGGTTCGTTCCTATAGCCTCATTCTATTCTATTCATTGGTACGGTCTCATGCTCCTAAGATGAACATCCAGATGCAAGAAAAACTTTCTGTCCTATAAATTCTGTTGTGCTTATTATTCATATGTGTATATGTATTCAATCATGCGCACTTCAGGACAATAGTACACGCGAATACCGTACGAAGCTTTCTTATCGACTAGACTATATAAGTTCTACTATATTCCTGTCTCCATAAACCACTTCAATATAGCTTGCAGTGTCACTAATTGTGTGGCTTCCAATGGTTATGACTTCTACAGGATCTATCTCACGCATCATTACAATGGTTATGACTTCTACAGGATCTATCTCACGCATCATTGCAATGGTTATGGTTTCCACTCACTAGCTCACGCATCAGCTTTTCTACAGTGACAGATTTGTGTTTTCATTGAAAAATTATGCTCTTGATGCCTTGTCCCGAGAAAATGTTTTGACGTTCTTCTCAGTCATTGCCATATAGTGTTGGCCCATTAATGCAAGGCTGCAATCAATTTATCTTATTTCTACGAGTTTATAATGGTTTTCAGTTATATTTTTCTTTCATTAATTTTACTGTCTCTGGGTCCCTTCCCTTGAGTTACAGTCTTGAAAACTTCTTGACTTAGTGCTAGTGAAAACTTCTTGACTTAGTGCTAGTGAAAACTTCTTTACTTAGTTCTAGTGAAAACTTCTTGACTTAGTGCTAGTGAAAACTTCTTGACTTAGTGCTAGTGAAAACTTCTTGACTTAGTGCTAGTGAAAACTTCTTGACTTAGTGCTAGTGAAAACTTCTTGACTTAGTGCTAGTGAAAACTTCTTGACTTAGTGCTAGTGAAAACTTCTTGA
>VCRD01000246.1:145803-178731 GCA_006783055.1 Trinorchestia longiramus
CAGTAAAGTTATCACAGTAAAGTTACCACAGTAAAGTTACCACAGTAAAGTTACCACAGTAAAGTTACCACAGTAAAGTTATCATAGTAAAGTTATCATAGTAAAGTTACCACAGTAAAGTTATCACAGTAAAGTTACCACAGTAAAGTTACCACAGTAAAGTTACCACAGTAAAGTTACCACAGTAAAGTTATCACAGTAAAGTTATCACAGTAAAGTTTTCACAGTAAAGTTATCACAGTAAAGTTATCACAGTAAAGTTATCACAGTAAAGTTATCACAGTAAAGTTATCATAGTAAAGACATCACGTGCTTGTATTAGTCTCCTCATAATTCAGCCCTAGAAGAACACAACACCTACCATGCTACTGGTACAAGGCCGACCTCAATTCACATAGGAATTTTGTTGGGGAAATTCAGTTTGCTGGAGGCGGCATTGTTGTTCTTCATTAAAACTGAAAATGAGGAAACTGACTTTGTTTTCTGCATTTGTGATGTTGAACGTTCGTAAGCCTCACAGTATAACTTGTGTCTGTGCGTGCTTCAATAATTCTTGGATGATTAAGATTTTTATTTGTATGTATGCTTCATTTATGACATTGATTAACTTAGTTTGTATAAAATTTGCACAAAAAGTGTAATAAAACGTAACTAATTACCAATAAGAACGATATTGTCAAAACAGAATTAAAAATCGAAAGGAATAAAAATAGAAGAGCAACTAATTTGTGAGGCAGACAGTGAAACGAACTCAGGACAACTAATTAAGAGTAATAGATCAACCAGCAATTTACTGCTGCTGTACACCAGCCAGCGATTGGTTGTCAAACGAGAAACAGGTCACAAATTACTCGATCCGTTAACCAGTGCCCAAATTACTGATCGTACAGTTACCATTGTTGTGTTATACTCATTACGATTGATTAACTGCCTGTATCTTACCTTGTTATCTAACATGTAACCAAACGTGGTCATTTAATTATTGCATAGGTAAATAGTCAATAACTAACACCTGGACGCTAAATTATTGTTGTTATTCTAAAATAGCAAAGACCTCCTTCCTATTCTTCCGAGCACGTCAGCACGCAACAGCCACAACAAATCTTGCCACTCTTAACTGAATGATGTTCCCGTGTCTGCTGAATGCGTGGAGGATTGTAAAATACTAGGCACACAGTCCTCGTGCATGAGATAAACTCATACACGGATTATGCGTTCATTTTCCATACAAAAATTTTATTTTCTGTCAAAACACTTGCATTTCACAGACTATATTAATTGATGTAATGTATGTACTCATTTGCTAACAGATTAGTAGTAAAAGTGATTTCATTTCCTCATTCATCATTTTACTCTGGTTGACACGGCTAGGTATTGTCTAGTTTAGTTTATCTTTAATAATTAAAAGTCATTCCGCTATTTTGCACCCACAGCACTAGAACGTTAGCTAGCACAGTTAATCTTGATATGATTTTACTTTCGCTGCAATAGGAAAACGTTAACTAACAATATTTTTTAGTAGCGTTTTACTCTGAATAATGTAGTAAAATATTAAAAAGAAATTTCAAATATCCTCACAGATTGATTTGAATAACAGCTTTAGGATTTCGTTCAGGCTGTAGTAAGGCAAACAGAAATCAAATTATTGCATTCAATGGATAAAACACATCTTTAGTGTTGAGAAATATCACAAAAAATCTTCCTCGCGATGATGCCACCAGTGAAAGAGACCCAGAAATGTAAGTTCTGTCTGCCTCAATCGTGCAAAGGATGACGACGAGCTTCAAACCTTATCTTCCCTTCCAGCGCTAAGCTTGCGATTCAAAACACAACACTTTCCTAGGATTTAACGCCTGACGAGTCAATAACAGATCAACAAGCATGAGCATCGCCAGTAACAATATTTAGCGGTGTGTATCTGAGTGATGGACTCAAATGAAGATACAGATGAGTCCCATTTACTACTTGAGTACATCTCCATTGAACATTTAATCATGGAAAGTTAATAGAAATAAAATTAATGCACATTATTATCAGCCAGTTATTGGTCAAGATAACTTCCTCTTGCAGAAATGAAGCGTTGAAGTCTTGGATGAATTGATCGTATGCTACCCGTATAGTTTATGCAACAAATTTATATCATTCGTTCATCTGAAGAAGAAGTACTGGAAGAAGTTCAAGTGCAGAGAATAACTCAAACAAATTTTGCTCAGTAAAAATGTGACACAAATGTTCTCGAATTTAAGGTGAAATATAATTGATTCACGGGAAAAAGACCTAGACAATATATTGATTGATTAATTTTGACTCATTGTCAATGAAAGTAAAAGAAGCGTTTCATACAAAAAGAGTCTACACCAGCAAAACCACAACCACAGCGGGGTTTGGCCAAAGTGTATTCGATTGACAATTTACTTATATAAAGAGTCCAAACTCAGTCACTTTAGGTATTGTAAGCTGACTCAGTATCTTATTCACCCCAACATTGGAAGCTCGTAACTAAAAAGAGACTCAACTATGTTTCTGTTCATCTCAGTGATTTTCATTCAGTCCTCAAAAAGAAGCCATTTGTCACATTTCTTGCCAGTATTTCTCTTCCAGTCTTCTTTTGAGACTTATTGTTCGATAGTTAACATTGGATTCAGACGAGATTTTTCTTACTTTGTCAAAGATTCCACATGATCTTTCAGACGCTTTCGAAAACTATTTAATTCTTCACAAAGACCTGTGGAGTCTACATGATCTTCGGACAAGTAGTCTCAAGCGCTTTATGGCCTAGTAACTCCTGATTGGCTTACATTTCACTTTAAAATTTTACATAATTTAGGCAGGGGTTTTTTGCTCCTATAGACTAATTTTCCTGCATACCAGTTTTAAAGTTGACTGTGCTCAATTTTCGAGAACGATTACTCTAGATTAATACTTACTGCTGGTAACACCATTTTTAAAATAAACATTTAGTTTAAAATCTGCGGTAAAACGCAGATTAAATCTGCGCAAATTAAAACTGGTTAAAAAAATGCGGCGAGACACTGTAATCTGCGCATCATCAGCAAGGAGTGCTTCGTTCATCAAAAATCATCGTTATGCAGCCAAGTTTTAGCCCCACGATACTTGTGTCCGAAATTTATAGCTATATTATCATCAAACTGCGAAAATCTCCATTTAGTTTTTCGTCATCGAAGAATTTTACTGAATACCAAGTAGAGGATTGCCAGAATAGTGAACCAAAATCCTTAGCGGACGAAGACCGATGTTTCTAGGAACATTGTCTTCCTTGTGCTTGGACTGCACACAAAACAGCGAGGATTTATTGCATATATTGGACTAAGCTGATAGAAGCTCCGCTCCAGTCTGACACTATTGCATAGGCCAATCAAAGTGAAGGGGCGGCTGATGTTGCAAGACGCCATTTGAATACAAATGTAAAATTTTGAAGCTATGCTCGGGGGTCAGAAAAACCTTCGACATTTCGACGATTTTACCAGTCGATCTAAGACCATCGAGTGATGAAAAACCATATGCAAAGATAGGTCTTTTATTTTAATAATTCTTCCACCATTACATGGCGTGTGTGTGTATACGCTTGTTACAATAGTTGATAATTTTTAACATGATTTGAGCGTATATATTCATATTAATATTTTTAAAAATAAATAAAATTATATGAACCTGTCGTATGTTTAGAATAGTCTGAGTCAAATGGTCTACGGCTGTTTCTACACAGTATTTATTCATTAATTCCTTATGAAACGTTAATATGAGGCAAAATGAACTACATAATCAAGCGTTCCTACTTTGCCCGCAGTAACAGTTCTTGTGTGTAGAAGCTTGATAATCTTCAAAGTAGATATATGAACTTCAATAGATCAATTTTTACATTGTATTTTATAGACCTTCACTATCTATTTCAATAACTTCTCGAAAACTAAACTGCATCGAAGAGCTGGTTTTTCTGTTCAGATGTAAGCTTCTTCCTTAAATTCTGAGTCATAATATTAATGCAGTGGGCGTAAATATTGCTTTTGTTTGTATTATAGGTTAGTCAGTCCACAGTGTCATCCTACCCTCCAGGCCAGTGGTTCTCAACATTTTTCCCCTTTGACAGCACTTACAATTCCACAAATAATTGAAGACTCATTATAAACAGAAACATGATATATATGGTATAATTAACTCAGATTCCTGAGAAAAATAACCCTATTAATAATACAGGACTAAACATAGTGTACCACCAGTTTATTTATTTCTGTGTTCATGAGAAACATGAGCTTGATGAGTCCAGGCGAATTCTTCAATGTTTCATCGTATGTTAGAGAGGCAAACTCTCATTTCCTCGTCAATGTATGTCAGAGTTCCATTCTTTTTACACTTAATTGTAGCGAAGGTGGAAAATTTAACGTCACATGAATAAAAGGTCGGAAATTGTACCAAAACGGCTAGAGCTCTTTCAGACATGGACACGTATTCTTCTTTGATGGATATCCAAAACTGTTCGAGACAATTTTCTGTGTTTAATTATCAATCCATGATTAATGGAAACATCTGCTAGTTCATTTTCTTTTGCTAACGTTCAACTAAAGTCACTTGAAATTTCAACGAAGGGATTTCTAACCCAGTCTTATTGCACAATATTCAGTGATGGAAAATAAAAATCAGGTTTTCTTCTAAAGTTGTTAAATGATCCACTATCATTGGAAGCGTTTGATTTTTATTAGTATCACTTACGGATGGAAACATTTCCAGATTACTCTCGATAGCTTTTCTTTTCCAAATGTGCACTTTTCTCCGAAACACTTTTATTTTGTCACTATATGTGAGAATACTTTCCTTGTTCCCTTGCATGCTAGTGATCAAAATATTGAGATGTTGAAATATATCTGCCCAATTTTCATTGTAACTTGAAAATCCAAAATTCGCATTGAAAGAGGTCATAAAAATGTGATCGTTTCATTTCTTCGCAGTACACTAGTACTGTGAAGTTGTTAGTTATTGCTGTAACTCGAGTACACGTGTAAGCTCTATCCTTCTTGAGAACCACCTCACATCGGTGTGTAAAAGCAGCTGTCTGTGTTGAGAATCCATATCGATGCAAAACTGTTTGAATAACTGTGATTTAACAGGTCTTGTTTTAATAAAGTTTACCTCCTGAACAACTTGATATTAGACTTCTCTGAATTTCTTTCTATTGTCCTTGCCATCAAGGCCTTTCTGTGAAGACAACAATGAGCTACAATAACATTCACGTGTTTTGTTTCTTCACAAAAAATATAAGGCCTTGATAGCCTACCATCGAAGGAGCTTCATTTGTACAAATTTCTACTCACGACTTCCATGATAACTGTTAAATGTTAAAAACGTCCTCATCTTTTGTAGTCACATTTACTTTTTCGCAAAAAAAGAAACTGATTTACTATTTGATCCTCATTAATGAAATGAATGACTTGTGAGAGTTACGCTTTGTTTGTAATGTCTGTTAACTCATCAACTTGCAATGCAAAATTTAAAAAGTCAAGTCTATTACCGCATTCATTTTTCTGAATATCAGAAGACGTTTCTAAAACACGTCTGTAAACTGTACCGTAAGACAAAGGAATCTTGCTTGCTTTCATTGCTGCTTCATTTCTCAGCATCGTCGTGACAATCTTTTTGCAAGCAGGCAAAATAAGTGACTCACCTAAAGTATGAGCTTTCATATTTTGTCTGATCAGTTCTGAGACTTGGTAAGAAGCAATTTGAACTTTCTCATAAATAGTTAGCATACTTTTAAAAGAATTTGTTGTTTTGGCTTGGAGTTCTGACATTTTCTTAAGATAATTTGTGGGCGTACTTTGGAAATGAAAGTGCTTGCTTTTAAAATGTTTAGCAAGCTTACTAGGAAGCACTGACTCATTGGCCATTTTTATTCCCCAAACTAAACATAGAGGCAAAGAGTTCTCTTCACTTCCGGTCCAAGAAAAACTAAAGTTTAAATAACTATTATTGTATTTACGAGTCACTCGTGGTTTCGCTATCTTTCAACTTTCCACACTTGTGCTTTGCTTACTTTCAGGATTGCGTTGATCAGTGTCACGATTCTTTTTAAAAACCTATCCATTTGTATGGGTGAATTATTCTAAAACTAGTAATAAGCACAATACTGATACTCTCGTTGTCACTTTATCTTAATAAACACGACTAGTACAGAAACAACGCCTATTAATGCAATCAACACTGCTGCACGAGGCAAGATACGTTATGTCGATGCTGACAAATCGACTGGAACATTTGTCACGTGTTTCAAACGCGTATAAAACCAGCTTGCGAGCCCTGAACAATATTCAAACCCACCACAATGGATGGATCAGGTAATATAATGAAGTTCTATGGCGTAAAACATGACTACAAGTATAATTTAAACTGACTGAACTTAATTTTAATGTGCCAGTTTTTGACCCAAATTCAAGCACAAATCTGAGTTTAAAAATTTCATTGCACTTATTTGAACTCTACGAGCTCTCTACAAGTTCTAATTGACATTATTTTTAAAGACATCAACAGCATATAATCAACGAGATTCATACGAAGGTACCAAGTGTGCCGCAGAGAAACAATAATCTTGAAAACTTCTTCAAATTTCAATAATTCTTGAAAACCCACAGTTTTAGTACTGCTCAGGAGTACGATCGTTTGTCCGCCATTCAATAACAAGGCAGATAAAATTTGTGAGTCGTGAAGTAAAGCCTACATTCGTCTTCCTAGAACTGCATGAGGTCGTATTTCACTTGAGGCCTTGATCTGCAGCAGAGAATTTGAAATCACGGAACTGACTGGGAGGTAGAAAAAACTTGCTCATGAGGTTAGTTAAGGAAAGATAACCCTGCTAGCGATTTATTTGTCTTTATCGCATTGTTATCCACTTAACCAGCATTTGTATAGTCACAAGTGTCGGGTAGGGGTTATTCTATTACACAATCAGGTTTCGTTAGACTCAAAAAAATAATTCAGCTGTTCACGGACGATGTATTTTGAGCATCTTGTGTCTTTTTATTAAATAAAAGAGTTTGGTCTACATAACACATAGATAACGAAGCAATATTCGTATGAAAAGAAATACATCATGGCACGTTCTGTGAAATTTGTTAGTTAAAAACTCCTGTAGGAGCAACAGCTTTGCTTAAGCACTAGAATTGTAAACAAGTTTTGCCTCGCTTTAAATTTACAGAGAATTCTTTCTAGTGGTCATTCTGCATGGCTTTGGGTTGAAAACAGCGCTTCGTGAATTCGTTCGCAATACAGGAAAGTCAATAGCCTGGTGAATTGCTGCAGCTTCTGACAAATGTTGACAAAAATTCGTAACTGACGAGCCTTGAATTATTACAGCTATACAACGTGCACAGGTCTGCCGCTGTAAAGAAAATTTGTCTCAATATGTCACAGGAACAAGACACAAGCAGTGTGCTGTGGCAGTCCAGACTTTTTCTTGTCTTTAGAGCTAGGAAACTCGGACACTTTTGAGTTTCGTAGCTGCTTCGAATTCTCTGGCCACCACAGGAAATGTGCTCTGTCTGATCTAGGACGAATGTGGGAGATTTTGTGCAAGATGTGGCTGAGAAATTTATTTCAAAAGGTCGTGCTCTGTGTCAATAAATTATTCGAAAAAAATTCAAAACTTAACTGTGTTTGCAGAATGAGTGAAAATACGCCTTGTGGCATTAAGAGAAGCAGAGGCATATTAACACTTAAATTTATTAAAAGGTATGAATTAATTTAGCATGCATAGTTTCAAACTTTCATGACAGCCCTTTGGAAAATGTAAGAAACCTGAAAACGAAGAAATATATTGCCTTCATCAATCTCAAATGACAGCCAACCTTTGAAGCCTCCTAAAATTTGAAGAATTTTGTGCTTCCAAAATTTCAGAAATTGACAATTGAGCACATATACTCCAGCACAACTGCATTCACCCTATTTTTCTTCAGCTGTCGTTCACGATATAACATTGTGTTTGGTTTTAAATTTAATATTGTAGCAAAATAGTTCCTTGGGTAAAACAACCGAATAATTTTCGAAGTAATTATCCGACCCAAGAATGGGCCCGAAGGTTCGTTCCTATAGCCTCATTCTATTCTGTGATTGTACTATTTATTTAAATTTAGTAAGCTTTATTATGATTGATTGTATTATAGATGATACGTCATCCATTTAAAAATTGTTCCTTGATACTAAGAACTGCAATCCATTTTGAATAATCGGTGCATATTTTAATCAGAGAAATATACAAAAACGTGCCTAGAAATAACTCTTATTTCCGAAATTTTCAAAAAGAACTATCTTGTCTATAATATCTTAGTAATGCCCCTGAACCTCAGTAATGAATGTTAGAGGCCAAGCGATGAATGCTTGTGTTTGTGTTCCACACCTAGTATTGTCACCTATACTCATCATGGCTCTCTTGAGCTACCACTGTATCTTTAGTAAACAAATGCTCAACGTTTGATGAAAATCCGATTATTATTCGTGATTGACATCCTTGCATTTATTGTATTAAAATCATGTAATGTATCAAATTTTATACCACCTCCAACATTTATCTTTTACAACACGTGTGCTATTCACGTGCACGAGGATTTATTTTTGTAAACGGCTGTCGTAATCATATTAAGCTACGGGCATTAACACATCAAAAGAATGTGATGTAAGCGTAGTGTTGAGAAATTAGATGCATTACAAAATATAAATAAACGATAAATATTCATAATTTTTTGTTTTAGATAAAGAATATTCCTCTGAAAAAGAAAAAATAAGTCTGTAGTGAATTTTTTCGGGCAGTATTTTATACCCTTTATCAGAAAATAATAAAAGGGGTATTTGCTTGCACATGGAAAGTATATGGGAATCTACACAAGCTAAAAACATACAGGAAATTTTGGCTATATTGGCGGTCCGTTTAATAAATATGAATCAAAGAAATGAAAGCAGCAGGAACATAATCTTACGATAATAAAAAACATTCGGGGAACATTCTACGAGAAACATAATTTCTGTTACTTCAACTGCATTATCATAGGAAGAGAAATAGTTATCACACTAATTTTATTCGTGCCAGGCACAGTGGACAGAAAACTGGTCTGTATGTGAGGTACCTACAGTAGTGTCTTGGCCCACGTGACGTGGTGCTTTCAACTCAACCCCTGAACAGATTTTAAACGGGAATGTACACAGCAAAAAATGATTTATTTTTTCGAGTAATAAAAATTCCATAAGTTTAAAGACACAATTTACAGGCGGCTTTCTTTCATAGCTTTATCCATTTCGGTATTGTCTTTTCAGTTGAACCCACAGAATCCCTAAAGTTATGTTTTTCGCGATAAAGTAGAAGCTAGAATATCTACGTGAGAAAGACAAAAGCTTCAGTTACAACGAAACGCAAAAAGTGTCTTCTTCAATACATATTGTGCAAGCCATGCTCAATTCCTACGAAATATACAGAACTTTCACCCTATGTATCACGTAACTCGTTCTTGCATCACTAAAGGGGACCACTACACTCTTGCTTGAAGTGGGCGCTGAGACTAAATCTCTTCTTTCTTGCTAACCAGATGCAACTCACGCCTCTTTTTAAGCCCACAACGAAGATCGTAAGATTGCCGCTTCAGTTCTAAAGCTGGGGCCACAAACCTCGCTCGTAACCCCGGTAATCGTCCTCTATTTCCCGCAAGTCTTTGTCTTTCTCAAGAGTGAAGTTGCTGCTCGAAAATCAGCAAGTCAACAAAGTCCATGTTTCTCCACCATTCATCGGGTTCTAGAAAGTTAAACGTGATTCTTGAACAGAAATCGTGCACCAATGTTGACATTCGTCCTAATTTTTTGGGGACGGACACACTTTAACATGTAACTCTGGAAATTTTTATCAGAAAATGAGTTTTGGCTGGATACCATCTGTGGTTCATCTGAGGGCTCGTTCTCAAGCCTCGACATTTTACTCTCAAATCTCTTCGCTCTGCTCTCAAGTCCTAGTGTTCTGCTCTCATAAGTGGTCGGTATGCTTTCAAATTTGGAGGCTCTGCTCATAAGCCTCAAAATTTTGCTTAAATCTTAGCTTTCTGCTCTCAAATCCCTGTATTTTGATCTTACATTCACACAATTCCGAGTCGAGCTTTTTCGCTGCTAGGTTCATGCAAAGCAGCTATCGTGTGCTTCAACTTTAAATTTAGCGCTAATTGTAGTTGGCACCTTTATTACAGCCTTTAATTTTCAATAAAAGACACACATACAAGAGGGTAGCATACCAGAGTATGGACATAAAAAACAGAATTAAGAACAAAACTTTCCGAAGGAGAGTGCGAATTCCAAGTCGCATGGCAAAAAGTCCATTCATCATCGCTGTACAAACAAAATAGTATCCTTATTTTATAATGGAATGAATTCAAAAACCAGCCCACGGTATTTCAATGCAATGTTGTGTTACAATCACAAAAAATGCGATTGATTCTGAACCTTTTTTGTAAATTGTTTGTATCACTTATACTGAGTCCTAACTTCTGTTAAAACTATCATTAATGCAGCAAAATGTATACAATGAGCTTTATTCAGCACATCCTTAAGCTCGACAATTTTCGTACGTTCGTGTAAACAATATTTTTTATGAACCTATCATGGTTTGACTTTTAATTTTAACATCGTATTTGCACCCCGTCAGGACATTCATAACCTCACACTGTGGTGTGTTGTGCAATTGAGATAGCGTTCAGAACAGGCATCTACTCGTATAAGGCATTGCTAAAGGAAGCTCAGAGCACTGCATTCCAGCAGATACTTTGCACAGGAGCGGTTATCCTTTAGCTAAAGTGTCATTAATAAATAAAGCCTGAACCTACAAATTAACTCAACTTAAAATACGGCAAAACTTTCGAGTAAAGAAGGCGTACCGAGCACCAGGAACATCAACGAACCGCTCTCCAGCGCCGCTGTTTCGAGGGAAACAGAACAGAACGATAAAATCAGTAGCAGAAAATTGAAGAAATACGCAAAAATGGAGGTAAAAATTGGCAGTCATGTTGAGTTGTCGATTCTCTTAGTTTTCTGGGAGTCACTTAGCAGGCATTATACATAGGAGAAAGGTGTCGTGAGCATTTGATACTTGCGCATTGTTTAATATAAGCAAGGATACGGAATTTTTTTATCATTCATCAGCTGAGGTCAAAAATATAATTTACATTCGTCTCTATGAGTGGAGTTTCACAGATCATAGTAAAAATCATAGAAATATTGAGCAATAGAATCAGAAAAAAGTTTCACTAAAATGAATGATAACTTTAATCTAAAGCATATTTATGCATTCCATTGTACGTACTCTGTTCTCACTGATCAAGCTTTCCTGCAGTACTTTTCAACCCAAATGCATTGCAATTTCTGTATTCTAATCCAGAAAAGTGTCACTGCAATAAGCGCGTTTCAACGATGTGTTTCAAATGTACGAGTGTCTGTGTCAGAATTTTCACTCTTAAAAGATAACATAGTTGAATAAAGTTTATCTTGTTTTCATGAAGTAAAGCTCATAAACACACCAGTCAAATATTTGAATGAGCTTATCGCAAGACTTTCAGTAATTCGAATGAAATGATGATATAATCGGTCGCTTCAATATAATGTATCAACTCTTTAAATACCTGTTAAAGCAATGTTTATTCGTACACCCAGTTTTCCACAACATTAATATGGTCCACAGACATCTCTCAAATGAGTTGAAACACTGGAAAAATGTTTACAAAAAGTAAGTATTCCATGTGAGATTGAATCCATTTTAATCGCATTTTTTAAGAATTTTTTATCGTATGTTTTCAAATTAATACTCAATGGAGCTTACACATTGTTGAGAATGGAAGGTAATGGAATTATTAAAAGCAATATACACTTTAATTGGTATTCGAGGGCATTCTTGTTGAGCAGGCTTGAACAAGTCGTTAAAGGTTGCTGGTTTTGTTTCATACACTCCTGATTGAAACTCTCTTCCTAGAATTTCAATCGTATTTTCATACATCCATGGCATTTTAAGATAAATTTCTTTTGTTTGAAGGTAAATTTAGCGATATTATTTATTCAAAAGAACAAAATTTAAAAACTGAACATGAGTCATCTGTTGAAGTATAAATGAATTTATTGAACGCAAATTGTAAGTGAAGGCTGTTTTACCGACGTGACATTTTCCTCTCGTTTGCCAACTCATGTTTGAAAGTTGAAGAGCAACACCCAGGTGTGTGCCAAGCTCAGAACCAAGATGCTTGCACTGCAGCTCGGATTAAGATTGTGTCACCACATAAAAACTGAACGAAAAGACACGGAGGAAAAAAGGCAACCCACTTTACATATTCAGTTCTGGCTAAAAATGGTCGCCTTCCTGAATTATGTTGAAAGAAGCCATGGCAAGTCTTATGCATAGTTCGATGCGTACGCGAAGGGTGAATGCAATACCTCTTTGACAAAGTAGTACAGTATAAAAAGACTTCAATGTAAAAAAGACTGGATACTCCCTATATTTATCTACAGTAAATTAAAATTGAAATTATATTGTAAGAAAAATTTGCCCGAATATCATGTTAATTAGAAAGTGACATCACGCTTAAAAAAATATCCAGTACAGTAAGAAAAATGATTTTGATTGGATAAACGCAGGTACAAATATCTTTACAGCTCGCAATTAGAGTACAGTTCTGAAAAACGTTGTGTTATACAATTTAAAATAAGCCCGATTATATCATCATATAATTGGACTGATTCTTTCGTTCACCGTCAAAAAGATGCAGTAAAAAAGGTAAATTTCATTGTAAATTTCTATGCTTTTGTGTCATTGTAAATTTCCATGCTTCTAAAAGGTGAATTTCATTGTAAATTTCCATGCTTCTATGTCCAAGAAATTTCCCAAGCCGCTAGAAATTAGATAGTTGGACTCATACTAAAGGTTTGTATTAATAAAATATTACAAAAATAAGAAAAAATCATCATCCGTAACAATTACAATTCACAAGTTAAGTCAACACTCAGTCCAGTACTCTCTGGTCACAAGCCAAAATTTGTGTTTGCATGCATGGAGAGACAAGTGAGCGAAGTAAAGGAGAACACTCGTCTGATGCAAACACCAGAAGTTCACTGAAACAAAGGCATGCAAGAATGCAATTAGGAAACTACTCCTCGATCAAGAGCCTACTTTTCGCGCACAAAGGCAGACCTTTGTGTCTGAGTCTGTTCATTTACAAAATCCTCTGACGTGCCAATAACAGCGTGTAGGCAAATTTCATCTTTTTTGTTTTTGGTGAATACAATAAATGTTATTTCCTGGTTGTTTTTATCAATAAAACGCAGAAAATAACAATTATTTCATTTGCTCTTTGTTCTTCTAGCATGAATAGCGATGTTTCAGAAGTTTTTAAACGTTGACCACCAGTGATGTTCAGCTGAGGCACTATGATTTCGTTAACGGCTTTTTTTCTGCGACGACTGGCATGTCTCATATTATTGACACCACGAATAATGGTGTGATATCCGGGAGAATTTATATTGGGACCGGTGGAGTTTCTATTGATGATTTGCATTTATTAGCCAGAAGTGTAAAATTATAGAATCCATCTAGTCCAATTTCTGAGAAAAGTTCACAGAAAACTACAACAGTAAATTTTAGCGATAAAACAGGAGAGGAAAAGATCTACACTGATAACGCTATGAAAAGCGTTTCACTGTGCGTGCTTTTAGAAGTGCCAACTAACTGGAATGCTGTTATACTTTGAAATCTAAAGACGGTGATGCTTCAGGCGTTTTTTTTCATTTTACGACATTAACGCATTGTGTTTGTTTCAGAGATATTGCGTCTGCTGCAGTAGTTCTCATTGAGAAGAGGTGTACTGGAAGACTGTGAAGCTCCGTCGTCACATTATACTTACTAAGCATATCGTATAAGTTATTGTGATGGATAGTGTAATGAAAATTAACCACAGTTAGTGAATTAGTGAGATATTAACCAATTAGTTTTAGAAAAGATGTTAGCTCAGTCTGAATGAGATAGCCCCTAAAATGAGGGTGGGAGAAGGTCGCCAGAAGTAAGGTTGGATGGGACAACTAACTAAGTATGACTTCGTTGAAGGTTCATTGCTTTCAGGACGACAAATTTTGGTGGCACTTTTTGTTATTCCTTAATCTACCAATAATTATCTATCATATCAATGAAGATGTTTTATATCTATATTAAGCCCGCATAGCGAATAATTTTGGAAAAATATGAAGTTTTTTAATACGTCAAATATTTTTGCGTACGCACTGTTTGAACTATGAATGACACGCAAAATCTCCTGCCAAAGTATAAGAGGCAATGAAATCGAGAAGGTTATATAATAATAGTTAACTATGACATATAACATACATAGAATACTATATTTAGTATTTCGAAAATAATAAACCATTCGAAGTGATGAGTACAGCCTGTATGGAAAGTGTATAATGGATTTGACTCTCCCTAAATTGTGGCTGGCCCTTTCAGAACTGAATAATACTTATATACACTAAACTATTTAGTAAAAACCCATAAGTAATCGTGTACACAAAATAAATACACGTTTACTCGATGGTATGTCTTCGAATCCTGCAGAGGACAGAAGCTCCATAAAATAGGCGTTATGATGATAACGCCCATAAATATCGGTGTCCACCAGGTACGGCCACTTTTACAGAATCGGATTATGTAATGACATTGATCCAATATGAAGTACCAACATCAGCCGAACTTGTCAGATCGTTACACCAGCTCTCTGTTTCAGAGCCACCACCTAAACAAAACGCTGCGTCCAGGAGCCAGTAGGTTTGTTGGTGAAGTTGCACAACACAAGAGGGGCTTGGACTGGTTCCAGGCGTGACGCAAGAGAGGGAGGGGCGCTTGAGCAGCACCTTTAAAGGGCGAAACTCCTCGCTGTTGAGGTGAGGAGGGGATGAATATGAGGGAGGTGTTGCGTTGCTCTAATGGAGCCTGCAGGTGAACTCATAGTAAACGAGGGCAAGAACTTCGTTTGGCAGAGCTCGTCATTTCAGGTGAGGCAACTACAGTACTTCTGAGTTATGGATGGTCAATGTGGAGTAGGAAGATGAAAAGTGTGCGCTTTGCTGCTTAAGCTACAAGCGACGGTTACTTAATGTTGCTGTTGCATAATTAAGGCGACTGCCATGGCTAAGTCAGCTGCAGTAGCCGTGTCAGGTGTGTGTTAACTGTCTATTCCTCACAGAAGGACTGACGCGACTAGTTTACAGCCATCAAACTAACAGGGATCTGTTGCTTCACTTTACTGTCGTTATAAAATAGCGGTGAGACTCAACACCAGTAATTTTATTAGCAGACCTTATATTCGATACTTGACCAAGAATTGATTCTAACTCATGCCCATTTTTTCGGACAAAATTAGATGAATTTATCATGAGAAACTTTTGTTTTGCGACCAGACATGACTCATTTATACTCAGTCATCTGAACTCAAACCGGCAGTTTGAAGTGACTGTTTATGTTTCTTCGCGCTAAATGATATTCCTGCGACAAGAGCTTCAATACTATCAAATAAACACCAAAAACGCAAAAGCAAATCCAAATAATGCACTATGCTTTTTTATACTGTGAATCAAGTAGTAAAAAAGAGTAAATAAGTAAAATAAGTAATATACGCCATACTTTAGGTACCAAATGACCGAAAGCAATGTAAAGAGAACGCAGTATCGCAGTACACGTATGGCAGACACGTTTCCTACAATTGACTTTCCTTCTTTTATTCATTTTCCGAGTAAATTTCACTTTAATGATAGGTTTGTTCGTAACGACAAAAGTCAGTAGAGTAAAAGTTCGGAAGAAGGCGACATCTGTGTTTTATTTTCATTCTCTAATAATAAATAAAGATAAGACTGGGTCGGAAATGCTGGAAAAAACTTCACTTGAAAGATACAGGATGTCATTAAGGCATTCCAGTGACACTGAAATTGGACAGTTTTAGCTATGCTCTAATCTTTATTCTCCTGGCCAGAAGCAACTTTGCGCATTCTGCCTTTCATTATCACCATGTCAGGCTGAATTCTATCTTGATTTCTGGTAAAAATGTCCTGTGTATGTCCATCCTTGTTTGCTTGTATAGAAATGCGCGTAATGTACAAAGGTAATGTACACGAATGATGTAAACGACAGAGTGCATACAGTGTGTGGTATCAATGCAGTGCTTACATTCAGTTTGTAAACGTAGTTTGTACACGCAAATGGATGCGTAGAGTATGCCCGTCTAGTGTAATACCCGGAGTGAAAGCAGGGTGTGCATGGAGTGTGCACAAGAATATTGTGGTAATGTGGTGTGTGCACTCCAATGTGTTCTGACTCTACAGCTTCCACTGTACGGCGCTGCTGTTCAAGCAAGAAATGTTCGCTTTGCATAAGATATCTCAAGCTCTTCTCTCACATCTCCCTGAATAGGTGCTGTAGCTGCGTGGAAGACACAAAGGCTGTGCAAGGAGAGAGACACCCTGATTTCAAAACCATGTTTTACTGTCAGTTCTTTTCGCCGCCAGGCGGAGACTAAGTCTCTGTGTTTCCGGGCATGTATGAATAAAATTTTCTAAGAAGACGGATAAGGGCAAAATTTATTCTAGAAAATAAAGAATTTAGGAAAGTAAGCTGTAATACCACGTTGAAGATAGCTCATAAATTTCAAAAACTTAATCTAATTCTCTCACTAACCCGTCTGTGCCGACATTCTTATGCGTCGGCACGAATTGAAGCGGCAGATTCATAACGCGGCAGTAAAATAATTCCAAAAATTTATATCCTTTTTCCAGATTTGATGATGAATTGAGCAGTACGTCATTTTATTCAGCTATATTGCATCTGTATTGTAATTAGATAAGCTATTTATTACCGTAGTCAAATGTTGTTCGATTTCTAGGTTTAGAGAAACACGATTTTCCTCACAGCACAAATAACAGCTAATCGTAGAAAAATATTTATTTTGATCAAAACCATGACCATAAAGCTACGATTTAACGTAAACAATTTTTAGTTAAATCTAAATTAAGCTAACGGATCTCAAGTTCGGATTTGAGGCACAAGACAGGGCATCGCTCAGTGAAAATTGTAGGAACTGTTCCATGATACGCCAAAAGAGATACAACAAAATACCACAGTTGATTCTCAGCAACATAATGGCTGTAATTTTTACTAAAATAATTAACTAACAGCCACATAAAGGTCTATATGATGGTCATAATAATTAATTGCAACATTATGGCCATATATAATTGTCAGAATAATTAACTGCAACACTATGGCCATATATAATTGTCGGAATAATTAACTGCAACACTATAGCCATATATAATTACATCAGTTCCCTAACTTAATTGTCATGATTTATTGCGTTAGTTCTCTCAGGAAGTTCCAAGTTTTCAGTAATGACTGAACCCGAAATAAAAAACTTCAAAAAGATCGTTCTTTCAGACCTGACTTCTTTATGGCATCATACACATGCATGAAGCAAGGCCTGTTTCTCCAGAGGAGTTGGGCTTCACAAACAGTAATGAAATTTCGCGTTTAATTTTCGCAAGTCTCTAATGAAATTCATTTGTTTATTCATTAATCCCAACTCAATCTCCGGAAAGGGGAAAATGAAAATCAAAGCACAGTTTCGTGTGCCTCGCTCAGTCTTTTCTAGGTCCCTAAAAGTAGCTAGAACATTATAAGATTAGACGCTCTTTTTCAAACCATGAATTCACTTCGCTAAAATTCGCTTTGAAACTTCTGAGTTACGTTCATTACGCTTTGTAATTATTAATTACTAAGTGCATCCCCTTTCACCACAAAGATGCCCATTTTCACATAAGTTTAGCGTGGAAATAAGAAAGCAGGCCAGAGGAAATGGAGGGCCGGCAAATTAATTTAGCGGAGATGCAGTTTATGCTCGAAGGCATCGATTACAGAAGCAGAGCAGACCGGAGGCTCTGAGTGCAGGTGAGCGCTGAGGCAAGACTCACAGAAACAAAGGGTGACAGGAACAAAGGTCCAACCAATACAACCAATTAGAAAACGTTCAAAGAGAAATTAGCTCCCAGAGGAAATGTATTTTTCTCGTTGTTATTGAACCCGAGCTAATTGAAATAAATATTTGTATTTCTGATAAAATACATGGAGGTTCCATCATGCTTGCTGTAATTTAATGCATCCTGAACTACAGTATGTGGGTGTCCTACGATTTCCTGAATTGAGGCCAGAGGCTGCGTACGGTTTATTGATTTTGAAAACCCAAAATGCAAAAATATGAGCAACATCTGAGTATGAAGAGAGTATCTCAGCATCAGGTGTCTTGCCGTGCAACCAACGAGAGTAAAGAGGTATGAGAGTATGAGAGTAAAACGAGAGTATGAGAATAAATTTCACTCATTCAAAGTCATCCAAGGAAATCATTTTGAGTCTCAAAAATAGTGAATATCTGCTGAAAATTTACAAATTAGCACCCAAATCATTATTATCTTTATTCCACCTCTTTTTAGCGCAGATTATAATCATTGACTACATCCATAAAAGTGACTTAAATATCAATAGCTAAAGAAGCTCAGCCTTCCCACGACCACTAGCCATTTCGACCTGCGTCCAGACCAACGATTCAGTAATGCAAACATACTGACTTATAGATACACTACACATTATTATTCCATTTCCTTAAAACTGGAAAACTTATATTCTTGCAGCGTGTAATCTTCTGCAAAGCACTGCACAGTACATACGATATCTGAAATGTTTCAACTGAAACTGTACCATTGATTAAAACCCTACTGGTTTTCAAAACCTTGTGACGTCACCCATGAAATAACTATTTCTTATAAACTAGTGTACCCGTGCCATCAAGAATGATGGCCAATACTGTTGGAAAGATATTAAATAAAATTACATATTAGAACGCAATGAAATATATTCAGTTTTATATATATTTACAAAGGACAAACGTTTTAATTGAGTATTTCTTTAATGACAACATTCCTAGTGAAAAACAAATCATCTACCAAATTTCCTTGAACATCAGTTTCTTTAATTGCTATTTTAATGTTATTCCTATTTCTTATTCGACTAAGAGCTACATGCAGTTGTTCATGAGAGAAAACAGGTGATGGCAAGTATACCCCGCCGAACTCGGTATCCACGATACGGACTCGAGTATATAAAGCTCTGGATCTCCCTAATTTTTTTGAAAGTGACTTATTATAGTGCACTTTTACAACGAAAATGAGTGTATTAATTAACGAGTGAACTGAAACCAATACCGCCAGTGCTAATTACTCCCTATCTATTCTTAAGAGCTTGACACGAAACATATAAATCAATAAATATATAAATATGAACATATAAACACACGACGATCATTCTTAGTATTAGATTAGATGACATTCAGCTTGTTTCTTTTTTGGTGGGAAGTTTCGTCTTGAACTGAGCGCTGTTTTCTCTTCTCCAGCTTGAATTCTTATGATCTAAAATGTTTATGAAACTCGTAAATAATTTAAAGTGTACGCATCCCGCAAAAAAAATGTAAAAGACAATATTTACATATATAATCAACTATGTGTCTCCATCTCTTTCTCTCTCGCCGTATCTGTGTGTGTCCGTCCCATTACTTCCTATCTATTACTGAAGAAAAATTATTGAACTAAAATCAGAACGGGTATGCATGTATTACAAGCATTGTATTGTGGATACCAAAGGCGTCGGATCACTATAAAATACTCAATTTTTTCCGTAATTAGTTTTCTTCTCTTACACGGCCATGTTATCGGTAGATAAGATACAAAATAGAAATTGTGTATATATAAATGAAAAGTATTAACTTAAAACTTAATAATTCGTCGTAAATCTTTAATGCATTTATCTTTATAAAATTTCAAATTAGTCAAATCTAAATGGTAAAATTTCTACGGGAACTGGCTAGTTTTAATAATATACACCACATGCAAAATTCAATATCAAAATATTTCAGCAAGGAATTAAAACATTGCTGAAATATTTGATATTTATAAACTGTAAATACAAATGATCATATATACAAAGATATGCCTATGGATTTATAACGGGTGGGTCAAAAGTCACTTCACACTTTGTATTACTATTACAACAAAACCTAAAAACGGAAAAAAACGGATTACATATTAAATGAAAGAGGAAATCTTGGAGTTTCATTTCGTATCTAGTATACCGATTAGAGTTTTATATTGTTACTCATAAACTTTTCACTATTATCAATAACCCCAAAATGGCAAAATATAGCAAAGAACAGAGAGCAAGAATAGTGGAAAGTTATTTCACGCATAACAGATCCTTAGTTGCAGTGCAGAGGGACTTCATGACATTTAATCAACGAACAAGCCCTTCCAGACACTCCATTATAGCAATGATTTCAAGATTCAGAGAATCCAGATCAACAGCTGATAAGAAACGCTCTGGTAGACCGAGCGTAGTACGAAATGCATATGCAATTCAGCGTTTTTCAAACAGCATTCAACAATAGCCACGAACATCGACTAGAAAACGTTCCAGTGAACTAGGAATTTCTTGAAGATCACTACGTTGCATCCTGACAAAAGACTTGCAACTGTAACCATATAAAATTCAACTAACCCATGAGTTAAATCATGCAGACTCAAAAAAGAAAAGACTTTGCTCGTGCATTTCTGGATGTGGTAAATGATGAGACCTTTACCTCACCCCTAATCATATCTGATGAGGCACAGTTCCATATCAGCAGATACATAAATAAACAAAACCCCAATTCTGGTGTGCTGAAAACCCTAGGATAATTCATGAACAACCACTTCATGCAGAGAAGGTTACTGTCTGGTGCGGTATAACAAGCGCAAGAATAATTGGCCCGTACTTTTTCGAAGAAGGATATCATATCCAAATAATAAAACTTTTGTTGAAAAATAATAAAACTCCATGATTTCCTCTTTCGTTTGATATACAACCTACTTTCGTGGCTTAGTTAGGTTTTGTTTTAATAGTGTTTAAAAGTGTGAAGTGACTTTTGCCCCACCCGTTACCTGTGTCTATTAACACGCTTATGTACAGAAAATTTGTTTCAAATCACAGATTTGTCAGGTTTTTATCTTGCACACCTAATCTTTTATATATTGACTTGTTATGTTTAAAAATGTCGGTTTTTACAGTGCAATTGTGAAACTCACGTGTTAATGTTGTACATAACTTGTTAAACAATAAATGAATTTCTCAGTTGTGCACTGTCAATTACAAACTTTGCTCCCGTTATTCACCAACAGACATCGCTATTAATTGCTTTCTAAAGAATATCTAAAGTAAAGAATTTTGTAATAAAGCATTTTAAAAACAGTGTAAAATCCCCTTTAGGCCTCAATTCTATTGGAAATACACAGTTCGCTTTTTTCTTTTTCCTGCATCGAAAACAATTTCTTAATTCAACTTCACTTCCGTTTACCAAAGAAGAATTACTTCATACTCGTTAATAATTCAGAAAGGCTAGAGTAGAGAATGTCAAAAACTCACTGATACTTTGGAATGACCTCATTTAGTTCGCCGTATTTACGAAATTGATTCTAGAACCCAGTATGGTATCATTGGCTAAAGTTGTACAATACTATTTAACATTTTAATACGCTGAAACGCACTTACGTCTGTTCAAGTCAAGTGCTGGATACCCAAGCTACAGCTGAATAAATCATTAACTATAATTTACGAAAACATTACGGCCAGACCAAAAAAGTTGGTGCCTAAAAGTGTGGACAAACTTTTTTACTGAATCCGACTGGGACGTGCAGGAATGGAAGTGGAGGGATACTTTTCAAACTATTGAGCAATTAGCCAACAAAATGGTACTAATGGAATCCCAATTTTATTCTAAGTTCTAAAGGAACGTACATCCTGACAGTCTGTGGATCTTTTTTAGAACAGCTTTCCGGCAACTAAATCTTAGAGAAGTTATGGTGAACTGAATGAGTTGGCTATATTTTGAAGAAATGTTCAGCTTTTCAGCTCAAGGAGCAGATGCAGTGCCCACCAAAACCGTAAAAATATTTTTACTGTAGGAAATAACTAGTGGTTTTTACAACGTGAAAAAAAATGAAATTTTGGCGAACAGCTGACAGATATCCTAGAAAAGCACTCACAAAAATGTTTACGCTACACAGTAGAATATACATGCCTAAAAGCGTTTTCAAAATTTTCATTGAATGAAGAAAAAATAAAGCTTGTGAGTATCCTCCGTCTTCTCACTATCGTCATTTCAGTAGATGAGCCAATGACTTGTGCAGCTCTAGGCACTCTGACACGGTAGTAAGAGCGCTGCATTTAACCTTCATGATGTACCTATATTTGGCGTGCGCGCAATGTGCTTATTCGGTGGCAGAAAATAGCGCTCTAACACTAAGCTGTTGACGGCCCTGCCATTTATGCAGCGTGGGAGTGTGCGCGTAGGATGCTGGCTGAGACACGTGTAGTAATGTGACTTGAGGTGGAGAGACAGAGCACCTGTGAACTTCAGCTGTTACCTGCATGCTTGTGTCACGCTAACAGCTGTGGGACTTAACAAAGATGATTATAGCTGTTATACGTATGTTTGCACAGGTTTCGCAGTTGTGAAGCTGTAAGGTGGGAAAATCCTCTTTTGTGGACAAATTGTCTTTTTACTGTTTTAAGATTGAACAATGGGATAGATATGCTGTAGTGTGCATGTTGTAGTCACTTTCACTGTTGTTCGACATGTTTACAGAAAATGCCCGTTTGTGGGCACACTACTGCCAGTTTAAAGGTGAATAAGGAGACGTAAGCTATGTATGTATTAGTTCCATGATACTGCAGTAGTGCCCTTTGTGGCTGAAAGCCGCAAACTACTCAAATTATCGTTAAAGTGTTCAAAATATGTTTTCTGCAGTACTATTGACAACCGTGAGTGCTGACAGCAAAAAGTTCTACATCTTTTGGAATATGCACGTAGACATCGATAATAATTAGAACGAAATATTTGACATAAAATTAAATACATGCTTATAATTCAAAGCATATCATATGTTTTTTTTTTAAATTAAAAAGGCTGTTAAGTAGTCCACGGTTCAAGTTTGATCTAGTTTGGCTGGATCAATGATCAAACGAGCATGTGGAATCATGCAGTAAAAGCGATGTCACTCACATGACTGCAGTGCTTAATTTCAACGCTGATTCGCGGTGTTCCCAGAATGCCATGTTAATTGAATCACAGACACTTGTAATCAAATTATTTGGAACATAAATGAAATTATGCATAAAATGATTCCGTACAAGGCAAAGAATTCCTACGCAAGCTTCAGTGTAGGACTTCCAAGAACTATACCTCCATAAACTCATATGGAGAATTTCGTGTACTTTTATTGTTTTTTCCTGTACCTTGCACTACTCCTGCGAATGGCCTATGCTGGAGAAAAATTTGCATCCGAGTCTTGACTGTCTCCACTTAGTTTGGTGATAGACTGGTACAGATATGGTTCTACCGCCAAAAGTTCTTACAACGAATATCAAATGTCATCTGTAAGTTTCGACAATACGTTATCAGGTTTGAGTATGGAATTCGCTCTAAGAATGTGTACTAGCCTCGTTTTCCTACACTATATTACTACAGACTCAAGCTTTTGGCACGATGCCGAAATGACAAGCGGTACAATTTCTCTAAGCAACGACGATCTTCATCATGCTCTGAGATCGTTTTGATGCAGTAGCTGCTGTCCAGCGCTGAGTAAACGACGTCTTTAAGGCTGGCTTATTGCTTGCTAGATCTTATTCCCATTGAGACAAAGCCTCGTAAATGAACCTGAAACGACATCAAATGTAGCAACTGGAGGGAATTACACGCACAAAGGTGCTTGTAATATCAGGTATCCAAGAAAGTTCGTGCGATTTTTTTTTAATTATGATGATTCACAAATACAGTACAAACTCTTTCAGGTTGAATTATGCCACTATGCATTAGTTGGATTTGTTAAATTATGGTAATTCAAAATACTGCCATAACTTCTTTGAGTGCCTGAGAGTAATAAAAGTATTGTGTAATGTACCTTTGCATATGCCTCGTCACACCAGAGGGCAGCCGTTTGAAAGAAAAAAAAGACATTGCTTTCAGAGAGAAAAAGACTTCATATATATTTTGTTGCTGAGACCTTCTTTATGACATCTAGAATTATAAGCAAATAGATATAATAAAATTGACTACGGTCAACATGTATGAGAAAAAATATGTGGTATCTTAGCGGGTTTCTATTTCTTAAAATAGTAAAGAAAACATTGTATTCAAAAGTTCAATATTGTGTGACTAGTTTGATATTAAACAAAACTTGTGCTATTTACTTCTACACTGGTTATCGAAAAGTACTCATCAAAGAATTGAGAGCCTACAGTTAAATCTTTCTCTCTCTTTCTTTCTCTCTCTATCACTCTCTATCTATTATATCACTCTATCATTCTCTCTCTCTATCATTCTATATCATTCCCACTCTCTATCTATTATATCACTCTATCATTCTCTCTCTCTATCATTCTATATCATTCCCTCTCTATCACTCTCTATCGTTCATTATCTCTCAATGAACTTGAAAATTTAGATTTTTTGCGCACCCATTTGCATTTAAATTCTACGAACAGATGGAATATTCGATATTATTATTATGCTAGCTATTAAGACTGTACGTTAGCTCGAAAAATGTTTGAAGAATCAAAGCATATATGGAACCAGCGTTACATGGAGAATGTACATCTTGTTTTCAATCACTAGTTAAATATCTTGAAAAGTCATCCTCCCGAATGATCAATCCTTAATATCATCTGCAACATACAATCCTTAATATCATCTGCAACATACAATCCTTAATATCATCTGCAACATACAATCCTTAATATCATCTGCAACATACAATCCTTAATATCATCTGCAACATACAATTTAAAAAAGACACTTGATGTTATTGAGGATGCCGAAGTCCATCGTTCCAGTTATATGTATTAATTAAGTATTTATCTTGAAAAAAATTCCATATGGGCTCAAACAATTTTAACTATTATTGTTAAAATACAGATTCAATTATTTTTGTGCCTTACTCTCAGATGCATACAATGCTTAGTTTGATTAAAATACTCGTAGGTTATCACTAACAGTAAACTAATTTTAATCATTTATTTATCTGACGATAGTTTTTCTTGTCCAAAAATCACTTGATGTTTAACAGATAAATTTTTTACAAGGACTTATTTTCCGAAAAACATATGTAGTGTAAGCTTCTTACTATCTCACAGTATTCTTCCATGATTGTCCCGAATCTTAAGAAAAAAAAGGCCCATTTTTTGTAAGAATTCGATGTCAAAATCACCGATCATCCACAAGTTAAAATCATTCATTATTCATAAAATGTGCGTAGTGCATACCCGTGAAATGAATAAACGAGTAGTTATTTCGTATTTTTTAAACTCAACTTGTTAACTACAGATATGTATCGCAATTACATATAGCTATGAACTCAATTCAATGAATTTTAAAAATCTTCGCCAACGATGGTTGATAATGAGTCGACTACCGAAATATATGTACATATAATATGTTCTTAAGAACCTTCTTTTCCCGCACCTTCGTTAATTCCGAAATGCTATGTAAAAATCGTCTGAAACAAAAATTATGATCCCATTATTCTTCGAACTCGCGAGACCTCGCTCCCTTATTGAACTGTTAGAACTGTCCACGACGGATGTGGACGCGCAAGAGGAAATAACAATTTCCATAAATGTTCATTAAACGCTAGCATTCTTTGACTCTGAACTCATAACCTCTAGGACCAGACACAGCCGCTGCTCCTATAGTGTGGAGGACGCTTGGAAAAAAGTTAAGAACCATTTCATAGCTCTCATTTTAAAATTGATGTCCATAATTTGGAGTGCTAAAAGCATTACGACCTCAGCATTAGCGTCACAATGAACTCAACTGCGATACCGGATGTCTGTGAGACTTTGGATGCAGTGATAATTTTAGATGCTGTGGTGGCTTCATTTGACAAGCTTATTTTGGATATCTAAGCACTTTCGATTGCATAAATTTATGATTTTAAACCAGAGTAATTTCAAGTTCGAAAATGATTTCAAAGCCTTCAAACAAGATAATGCATTTCAATATAATATATTACCATATATTGATGCACACAGAAATTATTATGACTACACATATCGTATCATAAACTATATCAGGCAAAGTACATGAGTGAGCCTCTTAATTTTTGAACTTCATTTTATAGCATTCAGTTTTTATTTCATTAGGGACTGGTACTATTGAAATTGTTATGCAGTAAAATTATGTTGACTAAATATAAATTTAATTTTTAAAGCAGGCCTCCAGTCTTGATATTAATAAAAGAGTTGAGTTTTTAAGAGCTACACTTAGAGTTCTCTAAAAAAATGCACTAGTTCTTCAGTTTTCTTTTCAATTAAAGTGGCAACCAGTTGATTATAATTTTAACCTACTTTCTATTTTCCTCTCTTCAATACTTCGAACCGCATTTTTGAGTTACTGTCCACCCTGCAGCATAACTTGTTGTCTATAATTTAAACATACAGTAATCATTTCTAGATTTTAGTCACATGTATGATAAAAGTTGCACAGTTCGAAAAATATCTTTGCTGCAAAATGAGACAACCTGATATTCAATTCTTTTTAAAAAGCTCAAAGATTTCTTTTGTGATAAAGATGAACATTTTCAGAGCCTTACCGAAACAGTTCCAGCCCCAACAAAACCTGCTTCAGTTTTTGATGTAGTGATCGTCTGTTTAGCTCGTTAGTAACAATACAACCGTCCAATTTGAAGGCGCTGGGCGATTTACCTACTTTATTATTTTAATGGTCAGACCTTGACTTGCAAGACATTGTGGACTAAACACATCTCGTTACATTTAATCTAGCATCTCCGGCTAACAAGCCCTGCCCTTTGATATTGTACAAGGTGCGGCAACATGACTTCCATTTTTTGAGGCACTTTGTTTTGAAAAAAATTAGGAAGTTTTATTGCTGCACCCAGTACTGTGTCAACTACAACAAAGCTTCCCTACAACACTTAGATTCAAGTAGCATTTAGCCCTAAAACAATGGCGGTGGATGATTTTTGAGACCTTCGGACGTAGTAGCAAATTTCTGTGTAAACATAGCGCATTATGAGTAAACCTTTGCGTCGTTAAAAATAACTTTCCCCGTGTTTGTGATGCACTGTGAGACACTCGTTTCATTTTACGATCGCTGCTGTAGTCTGATAAAATAAAAAATATATTTTGAGCACAATTCCAGGGCCACTTTGAAAGAGAAGGTAAGGCAGGCTGAGAAGAAAGGACAATATAGACTGGAAATCTTACTCAGTTCTACTCCACATTATTATCTATTAGTTATAATTTTTCAACTTCCTTTGGGCTTATTTTACTCCACATGTGTCGCTAACGAAGTAAGTAAGAATATTTCACAGTGACATTAATAAGTGTTTCAAAATCGATGATGTAATAAATATGTATTAGTTGAAAATTGCTTTTTGCTTGGCTTGAAGGACAAAGATTTATAACTAACTGAACACATTCGTTCATTTTTTCTCGGTTAAATTAAGACTTCATTGGTCGTTTCTTGTTGGTTTTCTACTTTTAAATAAATTACATGAATCAATCACCATAAAAATATCATTCGATTACGGTCTAAAATCTTCAACAAGTTGATAGAAAAACAACTGTCACGGAATTTTTAATTCCTTTGTTATAAGAAATATATGTATAATTTATAAAGTAATACAGATCTAAGTGCAATTTTTCTAATCATATAGACTAATAACCTATGAATTAGAGTTTAGCTGTTATTTACACGAAAGGAAAGAAAACGAGTTGGATAAGAAAAAATGTTCTAAACTATCGTCTATATTAGTAACGTTACATAATTCCTTAACAAAAACGACAATTTTCAACTGTGAGGACAGCGCGAACGGTAAAATAATTACAAGAGTCTCACGATCTGATTAAACGAATGAAACTTCAATAATCTCAACCCAATGTTGCATGTGCTGTTAATTCTATGAGTGCAGCCGGTACCAGCATGTCAACATAACTCTCTTGCTTGAGAATATCGTGCTCCTCGCTTGTTTTGCTTATGCAGGGCTGTTTTGCCTCTCTTTTGCAACGCCAATTTTCTCTCCAGGCAAATCCTTTAGTCCCTGCGAAGAAGTTGTTGCCGGTCGTTTGTTAAGCTTTTTTGGGACCCTCCCAAACTCGGTCGTGTCTCAGTTCGCTCGCTGTTTTAACTGTTTTGCATCGGTGTCTTTTACACCCGCCCAGTTTTTTGGCTGCTGTTAGGTAGGACTTTTGGAACGAACTGTAGTTCGTGTACCTAATGCGACACGTTCATCAGTATTTTGCATCCGTAGCACCATAAAAACAAGAATCAATGTTAATGAGAACACAATTGAAATGAAATTTGAATTGACATTTCGAGTATCCACATTATCACAAAAAATGTTGTTTGCCGTAGAAGTACGTACGAGAGTCAGGTATGATTTTATTGACGAATGACCATGAATGCTCAACCATAATAACAATGAGCAATATACTCTACAGCCTATTCAAATCTACCCTCCTACCAATGAAGGAAATTGAAATATCCACGTCACTGATCGTGCTCAAGAAAATTTGAATGCATCACTTGACGTTCGATGGCACAAGCCTTTCTGAAGCCTAACTCAAAACTCTCGGTCAAGTTTGCCAATAAGGCTTGAGGCAGCCTAATGCAGGGCAAAGTTGGTCGCTGCAGCGCCTCGTGTGCAGCCCATCGAGCTCCAGGGCTTCCCAGTTTTTGAGTCTGATGATCCTCAAAATAAATGACTTGAGCCTCCTTTTCAGAAAGAATTTCAAGCACATGACATAGTCAACAATGTCATTAATTTTTGACAAGGGCTCCATTATGTGACTTTAACGCACCGGATCAGATAAGAAAGTGCTACATTCTAATCATTAAAGTTAGGTTGCTTTTCTTAGCAGAATTTATAATTTATCATATTGGATGTAACGAGTGATGAATGCTTATCAAGTGCTTCTATTTCATTAATGAATCACATTAAATTCAACTTTCGAACATATTTATTGAGTTTGGCGTAAGTATTTAGGACCGGTTCACTCTTTCTGCAAAACAAAAAATCCCAGATGTATATTATTATACACATATACAACAATTGTATATGATTATTTGATAAATTACAGTACATTACGATAAAATCATGAAGAATACCTTTTATTCGTACATCAACTAAAAACTATTTTAGCTCCCTCTTTGTGATTGTAACTTGAATATTAGTTTCAAAGTCCGTAGATTTAATCTGTATTGGCATCCTATTCGACAAGCGAGTAAGCGTTATACACGTACTTTAAAATCCATATATGAAATAACCGATAGAAATTCAAATTCTGGTAGTAATTTCATCCTTTATCACGATAGTATTTTCATAAACTAACACAGTGATCCTTATCAACGGTAAAAAATAAATGCATGAACAATAAATTTATGCCTGAGATATGGACGCTGCTGCAGCAACCGCGACTGGTGCGCAGTATCGTAAAAGAATGTTGAACTTAGTCATTGTTGGCGAAATCATCAGAGCTAGAAGATTTTTTTCTCTGCTTCTTGGATGTACGTGAGCAAATCATAATGGATATCGATATTGGTGTGTTGAATAAAACTGCAAAGTTTTTGTGACAGTAAATTAATGAAGCAATACTGTGCATGGCGTCGTACCTGTACTGACCACCGAAAATATCATAGTATCACATTCGTACGAGTAAAATCAAGACTTGAAATTGCGGTATGAAATTGATATTTTATTCCATTTCCCTGCCATCTCAGTAATGAACGTTCTGTGCTTCCATAATCTGTGTGGCAGGCAATATATCATCACTACTGCAGTCGTGGAGCTAGACAGATTATACCTCGGGATTCTCTTCAAGAGGAACACTCAGATCAAGGACATAAGTTTATTGCCAGGAATTAAGCTGGTCCATTGTCACGACAGGTGCATCTGCTACCAGAGGTCTTGTATGAGCTTATAATAGCGCTATCATTTAGAGCTGAACGAAGCTCATGAAGGTTTCACAGCTTCAGACGAAGTAGCAGTTTTTGAAGTTTTAAGCAGCTTTATTTGCATAAATTTGGTGCTTGTCTCTTTGGAACGACGGGCGTTCTTCATGATCTGCATATTTTTAATATCAAATAGCGTGTTTGAACCCTCCACGTTGCTGACTCCCAATTCAACTACACTTCAACAATTAACTCAGTGATATTCAGAAGCCATGTCGTGCACGATGAATGCAGCATCAAAACTACTGCGCTGTCATGGTACTCACAGTCACTTCAGCTGTCTGAGGCAGAGGCTGCATTGAGTAAGTGTTCTTTAATGGTCGGCAAGTTCCTATCATTCAAACATTCCACAAAGCTGACTTCTTGTTTTGATTGATACAAGCGTATTCTGAAACCCTGTCTATGATTAAGTCAATCTAGTTTCGTTGTTTTAAGATCATGATTCACAAATTACAGTTTTAGACTATTTCATTTTCTTTTTTCTGCATGTACATTTTTCCCAGAAAACCAGCAGTGAAAATAATAATGGAATCAAACAATAATACTTATGGATGATTAGAATTAGCGAATGACTTTAAATCAAAAAACACGTTAGTATGTGGTAAATGTATGGAAAAATACATACAATTTTTTTAGCTAATGATTAGTTTATACTGAAATTACTGCGACCCTCATAGATAAAACGACAAAGCAGGATACACTTCAGAGTAAGTTGACGATCAAATGGTTATCGGGCAAACCTTAACAAAAATGAGCCTTTCAAAAAGCTCCCATGGCCTTTTATCTGATACTATGGGCACTTCAATTCATAATGTTTATCAAGCATTTGGTTCATCTATTAATTATCGGTAGATGTGCTTACTACATTGAATGGCATTATAGTTGACATGTATTAATTATTATTCATTATTTTACACTAAGTTAATATGTATTGATTTATTTAGTTATCCTGCTCTTACACATTATTATGCATTATTCTTAATTAGAATATGCTCCAAATATTTTGTGAGAAGTAATTGCAGAAAATGTAACACTGAATATCCTTCATACCAGATCTTGCACTCCCATACACGACCTATTTTCTGGAACGTATCTCAACCACAGCAACAGCTTCACTTGTAATGAAAAAATATTAATAGTCTTGCATTTTCAGCAGTCCCTTCTCACAAAACATTCGCAGCATTTTCTTAGTAAAGATAATGTGTATTAATACATAAACAAACACATTATTAAACAAACAAAAACAAATAAATTATTTGATCCGTGCCAATCATAATACTTTTGAATATGATCAGCATGCTTTCAGATAATTATTAAACGAACCAAGTACTGGATGAACATTATAATGTGCAAATGGCTGCAGTAGCAGGCAAAAGACTAACAGCTTCACGAGGCGCTGATTTTTGTACGTACTAAGCGACGGCCGTACTGGAATCAGCTGTAATGGCAGAATTGCCAGTATTATACATGAAGCATATCTATGTAATGTTAAACCAATTTACTCGTATACATGAGCACTTTGGTTACTAGTGAAATACCAGTGTTGTTTTGGGTTGCTTCAAGATACATCCTAAAATTCAAGAAATTTATGTAGTTCTTCAGGCTCTGCCTATCACTTTAAACTATCGTTTACACTCTTGGCTGATTAAATGCACCCAAAATTGAAATAAAATGAAGTACAAACGCGATGAAAATTAACGGTATTCGAGGGGAACAGATATTGGTGATTTCTAGCAGCAGAATAAAAAATTATGCATCAAAAATAAAAAAAGAAGCGTAACAAAAAACACCATAGCGAAGCATTTTATCGTTTCCGTATAATGCACAGATGAAAAAGCGCCATCGGCAGAAGCGGAAATAGTACTCCGGAATACATGGAAACAAGGATGCCCAAAAAAAGAATTTCGAGTGTTTGCTGTCGAGCAGAGAAAGTACTGTTCGGCAATTTATGCTCATGTACAGAAGAATATTGCTCGTTGGGAGCCGCACAGAGTTCCTGGACACCGATAAGAGAGAAGGGAACACGGAGAGACGCATTAAGACTACCTTGCACTGTTGTTATTCTGTTACCCAAACTGCAAAGAATATTTAGGTGTAACATGCACATAAAGTTTTATCTGTGGTCCATGCCTGATTCTCCTCAATTTATATTTCCGTGTGATTTGACGTAATTCTTTACATCCACAAGGCTCTTTAGAAATGAATAGTTTATGACTTCTGTGAACAATTCGAATATATGAAGCCTTATCCGTCCATTCAATTCTTTGAGAAAAGGAACTGTTAATCATCAATATTATAATTAATTAATATCGCAAGAATGTGTTTTTTAAGAGAAATGAATGCATGTATAATCATGAATGTACGAAACATGCATTTACAATTATGTAGCATCCATTTTATTCTTATTCCGTGGTTGATAAAACATAGAGCAGCCAGCGGCACGGAATCCAAGAACTAAATTAGTTATTATTTTTCAGTTTTTTTCCGCTTATACTGGGTGCTGCAACATAACTTCCTTTGTGTTTAAAACTAGTGACCAAATAGTTACATCAATGCCACATAATAGTGATCAAATAGTTACAGCAATGCCACATAATAGTGACCAAATAGTTACAGCAATGCCACATAATAGTGACCAAATAGTTACAGCAATGCCACATAATAGTGATCAAATAGTTACAGTAATGCCACATAATAGTGACCAAATAGTTACAGCAATGCCACATAATAGTGATCAAATAGTTACAGCAATGCCACATAATAGTGACCAAAT